>CAUYQU010007530.1:0-40502 GCA_963574635.1 Cheracebus regulus
GTTTAAATAAAATATTGGTTGGCTGCTTATTTCTTATTTTCATCCCCTATTCCTTCCTGTCTCCATTGTTAAGCACAATTATTGGCATAAAAGAGGTTTTTAATACCCATTTTTAGACTGCATTCTAGCCTGGGCAATAAAACAAGAATCCCGTTCTCTCCCCCTTTCTCTTCCTCTTTCTTTTTCTTTCATTCTTTTTTCTTTCTTTATTTTGCTCTTTCTTTCTTCTTTTCTCTAAAAAAAAAAGAAAGAAAGAAATACTTCCTGAGGGACATAGGCCTCAGCCAGCCTTCCACCCAAGTGCACACCCCTTGGGCCATCCCCCTGCAGTCCTTCTGATCTGTTTGTTAGCCAACAAGAGCGCTGTGTGAGAGCCCCAGCATTCGGCATTTTAAAGACAGCATCCTGCTTACGCCCCAGTTTCTTTGTGTCTGTTTAGAGATATCCAGTTCAGCCTTGCACTCCCGCTCCGATGAAGGAACACCCTTCAAGTCTGTAAAAATATCTTGTGTTCCCAACACAAGGAAAATAAAGGTGAGGGATATAAAATTTCCCTGGTTTGATCATTACACATTATATACATGTATCAAAATCTCACACTGGACCCCTTAAATACTTACTACAATTATTATGTATCAACTAAAAATATTGACAGAAAAAAAAGCCTCTTATGAAAAGGTTCAGGATCAGTAAACACTGTCACAGTGACTGTATTCACACCTGAACGCCCTGAGCGAGCATCTCAGATTGAGGGGAACACCCACCCGCACTGCTCATTTGAAGTAGGACTTCTTTTGGGATTCTCATTTCTGGTGGGCCCATAGCCACCCACACCACCAAGTGCCTTGTTTTAGGTTCCGTTTAGGAAGAGGAGACCTGACCTTCCTGGCTTCTTGTTTCCAGAACCCCTTGGTTTTATTTCTGGAAACTGCCTTCCTGGATTCGTCAGGTTTTGCAGAAAGGGGTAAGGTTTTCCATCTGATCATCTTCTCTTTTTTCTTGTCCGTCCTGAACCATGAAACCATCAGCCACATCTGTGGAGTGCCTGCTGTGCCTCGCTGAACACACTAGGACTTTCTGGGAAAAGTCACTGTTTTACAGAAGACTGGAAACTGGGGCACCGTATCCTCAGGGATGTGAGACATAACCACCTTTTTGGTCCTGGAGAAAACATTATAAATATTTTGTGGCTTAGATTAACCCAGATGCTCACTGCCTTCAGCGGCAGTCCCTCTCTCCCAAAGAAGCTCCTGGGTTTGGAGCTTATGTGATAATAGTTGGAGGCCAGCACATCTTCAGAGAAAGGTTCTCAGACAGCCTGAGCAGGAGTGGCCTAACCCAAGGCAACCCTGTTATTTAACAGGTGGGAAGCTGAGATCCAAGGAGGGGAGGAGACTTACTCAAGGACATGAGGTCAGAGCCACACAGGCAGGCACACACAGGTGAAGCCAGGTAAAGGCAGGTGCTCTGGCCAGCGAGTCAGCTGCATCCCCTCGTCTCTGCTGCGTTCCCCCAGGCTTTTGCCATTGTTTTCCGTGACAGGAAGAGATCCACTTCTCTCCTGTTCCCTCCCATGTCAAACACTGGAAAATTCACTCATTTCTCCAAAATTTCATGACAGTTTCTAACTGAATCACATAAACCTGAGGCTGTAAGGATTCGCAGATTCTGCAAGTCCTCTAACTCCTGTGCAGAAGCGCCTCTCATGTCTCACCTCTGTAGCTTACTGTGGACTTTTATTCCTCTCCATTCATTTTCCATGAGCTTACGTGGATGATCTGCTCAGAAAAGCGTCCTGGGACTTTGACCATAAGCATCTGGGCTGCTACCTAGGAGAGTGGAGGGAGAGTTTGTTTCTTCTAGAATCTGAGCTGATGAGAGGGGATGGTTTGGAGCTTTTCCTGCTGCCCTGGAGCAGGAGGATGTGGGGAGCAGCAGGCAGGAGGGGAGGCTGCAGGACAGGCTCTGCGGGGCTTCCCAGCCAGGACATGCGCGCCTCCCCTGAGGCCCGAATCCAGAACACAGGTGTCTTCCACCTTCTCCCATCCTGGGGGGTGGCGCAGGGCATCCTGTAGAATGGAGGAGTTAGTCCCGGAGGGACCACTCCCAGTCCTTGTGGGAGCAGAGCTGGGAGGCTGGGAGAGGGCGCCGCCCTGCCTGCACCCGGCAGGGGAGCAGTCCTGCTGGGGCTCATTCTGCAGCTTCTAGGAAGGGCCTCTGGAGCCTTCGTTGCTTCCAGCAGGGGCCAGGACAGAACACCTGTATTGGGAGATGTCCTCCGTCTGCATCTCCCTTCATCTGCTCCCTCACTCCTGCCCCCTGGCATCGTCTCTCAAATAGGGGAGCCTGCATTCGAGTCCTTGTTCCAGCCAAAGCGGGAAAACCCAAAATAATACAGTGCCCCTGCTTATCCACAGAGGATATATTCCAAGCCCCTCAGTGGATGCCTGAAACGGTGGATAGTACTGACCCTCATATATACTATTTTTCTACCTCATGATCTGGACCCATGCGTAGCATACGCTGCGTGGAGACACTGCACAAAGTGATGCTTCACATCCAGGGTGGGATGGGGCCGGATGCCCTGAAGTTGTATCACGCCGCTCAGAACACCACGCAGTTTAAAACTTATTGTTTATTGATGGAATTTTCCATTTAATATTTCCATACCTCGGTTGACCCGGGCTAACTGAGACCACAGATAGTGGAAGTGTGGACAGGGGTCACTACTATATTAAAAACTGTCTGGTGGGCCGGGCGTAGTGGCACATGCCTGTAATTCTAGCACTTTGGGAGGCCGAGGTGGGCGGATCACTTGAGGTCAGGAGTTCTAGACCAGCCTGGCCAACACAGTGAAACCCTGTTTCTACTAAAAATACAAAAATTAGCTGGGCATGGTGGTGCATGCTGGTAATCTCAGCTACTCAGGAGGCTGAAGTATGAGAATCGCTTGAACCTGGGGAGGTAGAGGTTTCAGTGAGCCGAGATCAAGCCACTGCACTCCAGCTTGGGCAACAGAGGGGAAACTGTCTCAAAACAAAACCAAAAAAAAAAAAAAAAAGAAAGAAAGAAACATATCAGAAGATCCCATTATAATCAACTCACAAACCCTTGAAGTTTTTTGGACAAGCAAGAAAATAAACAAAAAAAAAAAAAATTTTTTTTTTTTTTGAGATGGAGTCTCGTTCTGTCACCCAGGCTGGAGTGCAGGGGCATGATCTCGGCTCACTGCAACCTCCACTTTCTGGATTCAAGCAATTCTCTGCCTCAGTCTCTCAAGTTGCTGAGATTACAGGCACCTACCATCATACCTGGCTAATTTTTGTATTTTTAGTAGAGATGGGGTTTCACCATCTTGGCCAGGCTGGTGTTGAACTCCTGACCTCATGATCCATCCACTTTGGCCTCCCAAAGTGCTGGGGTTACAGGCATGAGCCACTGCACCTGGCTGCAAAACTTTTAAAATGATCAACAGACTGAATACATAAGGGCTTTACAAAAACAGCACACCATGACTAAGCAAGGTTTATCTGAGCAATGCTAGAATATTTCAATATTAGCAAACCTCTTACAAAATATGTTTGCTCAAATAAAATTTCTTGGTTAAAAAAGAAATTATGTTGGATGAGAATATTTTAATATTATTCAATTTTGCATTTCAAACCAGCACTATGTTCAATATAAAATGCTGAATTGCCCTCGTTCAGTTCAGGAACCCGAACTGTGATGCTGCTAGCTTTACCAGAACTTAACATTTCTCTAAAATGCTAGCCAATGCAATCGAATAAGAAAATTAAATAAGAAGAATAAGCATTGGAAAAGAGGAGGCAACTTTACCATTTGAGGAGGTCTTATAATTTTCTTGATTAAAAACCGAAGGAAATAAACTGAAACTGAAAGTTTGTGGAGTTTGATAAGGAGACTCTTTGAAAGCACTAGCTTTTCCTTGAACAACACATGAGAAATACAAAGAAAAATAAAACCATAACTCCTGGTATTAACAAGACAAAAGGAAAAATGTGCCAAGACAAATACAATGAGAATATTCTTAGACTAAAAGGAAAAAAACAAACTAAAAACCTTCTTGAGGAAAAGAAAAACAAAAAGTAGAATGAACAAAAAACAAGCATAAGACTGTGGTTAAGAACAGGGACTGTTAAGCCAAACTGCCTGGTTTCAAATCCCAGCTCTACCACCTATGAACTGGTTGGATATTAAACTGGTTGGATCTAGGCAAGTTCTCTATCCTCTCTTTTTCTCCATTTTCATACCCAAAATGGAAGTGGAAGCAGCACCATCTTGCTGAGAGAGTTAAATGAGCAAAAAAGTACTTCTTGCAAGGTGTGGTTCCAGGTAGATTACATAGGTACCTAGTCTTGCTTTTGAGTCAGAGTCTTGCTCTATCACCCAGGCTGGAGTGCAGTGGCATGATCTTGGCTCCCTGCAACCTCTGCCTCCAAGTTCAAGTGATTCTCCTGCCTCAGCCCCCTGAGTAGCTAGAATTACAGACACCCGTCACCACACTTGGCTAATTTTTGTATATTTAGTAGAGATGGAGTTTCACCATGTTGGCCAGGCTGGTCTCCAACTCCTGGCGGACACTCCAGCCTGGGAGACAGAGCGAAACTCTGTCTAAAAAATAAATAAATAAAAATAAAAAGATAAAGAAAGATGCATAGCATTCCTTATGTGGCAAAACCGGAAACCACCTGTTATGGACTGATTACTGGTGTTCCCCCAAAATTCATATGTTGAAATCCTACCCTCTAATGTGGTAGCATTAGGAGCTGGGGTCTTTGTTAGGTCATTAGGATTTGTTGAGGTCCTAAGAGTGGAGCCCCTGAGAATTGGATTCCAGCCCTTATAAGAGTCTGAGAGAGCTCACTTCTGCTCTCCACCATGTGTGGAAGACACAAAGAGAAGATGCCATCTGTGAACCAGGAAGCCGGGCCTAACCAGACTTCCGCCAGCACCTTCAGCTTGGACTTCTCAGCCTCCAGAACTATAAGAAGAAAATTCTGTTGTTTAAGCCACCCAGTCTATCTAACATACTGTGGATGAACTGAAACATCACCCAAAGCTCCATCAACAGGGAAATGAAAGAGTAAACGAATGAAACACTGGTCAGCAATAAAGATGAAGGAACTGTTGCTACACGCAGAAGCAGGATTCATCTCACGGTTACCATTTTAAGCGAAAGAAGCTTTACAGGTTGTACAGGAAGGTACTGTAAAACCGCATTTACGGAAGGCTGAGTAACAGGCAGACCTAATCTATAGTGTCGGCAGGTGGGACTTGGGGAGAACATGAGGGAAAGCTCTCTATGCTGAGTGCTCTGTTTCCTGATCTGGGTCTGCTCACATGGGTGTGTTCACTTTGTGAAAATTCATCAAGATGTGCACTTACGATTTATGCATTTTTATAGATATGCTACATCAATAAAAGTTGACTTTAAAATAGCAAGAAAAACCTTCAAAAAGACCAGCAAAAGAGACCTGCCCTATTCAAACTTAAATATACCAAGAAGCTACCATAATTACCCAGTGTGTAACAGGCACAGAAATAGACTGATAGAGCAATCGCCCCATCGGAAATAAAACCAACCTACTCATTGCCTGCATTCTGTGCTCTAACCACAGTGATCTTCTTTCAAGTTTTCACAAGTTTTCTTTCAAGTTTTCTTTCCTCTATGTTTTCGCATTCCCACCATGCCTCCTTGGCTCTCTATCCATCACTCCACATTTACAGCAAAGCTGAAATATGATCTGCCTGCCAGTGCCATGTGCTTTGGAGTGTGTTGTCAACCAGTACATTTTAACTCTCTCAGGCCAGGGGTGGTGGCTCACACCTGTAATCCCAGCACTTTGGGAGGCCAAGACTAGAGGACTGCTCCAGCCTAGGAGTTCAAGACCAGGCTAGGTGTAGAAAGTAAAAAGTTCCTCTTCAAAGTTTCCCTTCTTGTTAAAGAATAATAATAATAAATGTTAGAAATAATAATTTGTTTTGAAGACTTTTTTCAAAGCCTTCTTGCTTTTCGCTAATAACTCTTTCTTAAGCCCTATCCTATGTAGCTGTTAGACATGCTCACAGGTACATAGTACATTCTGTGTCCTTGTGCTTTAACCAAGAGATCTGTGCTGGACGTGCTCACAGGCATGTTGTTTCTAGATCCTGTCTCAAAACAACAACAATGACGAAACTTGTTAACTTGCTCCTGCTCACTGGGATCTGCAGCACTTACACGGAGCCTGGGCCTTGGTATGCGCTCAGGATGCTTTCAACAAAGGAAGGCAGGGAGGGAGGGAGGGAACCTGGGAGGAAATTTAGCAATCATAACTATGCTTTTCTTTTCTTTCTTTCTTTTTTTTTGAGATAGAGTCTTGCTCTGTAGCCCAGGCTGGAGTGCAGCGGCGTGATCTTGGCTCACCGCAACCTCCGCCTCCTGGGTCCCTGTTCAAGCAATTCTCCTACCTCAGCCTCCCAAGTAGCTGGGATTACAGGCACAAGCCACCACGCCCAGCTAATTTTTGTATTTTTTAGGAGAGACAGGGTGTCACCATGTTGGCCAGTCTAGTCTTGAACTCTGACCTCGTGATCCGCCCACCTCGGCCTCCCAGAGTGCTGGGATTATAGGCATGAGCCACTGAGCCCGGCCATAAATATGCTTTTAAAAATGTATAGAGAAGAGGACTATTCAATGTATGGTGTTGTAGTACAAGCCTAGCAATTTTTGCAAAATATAGCTGAATCTCTAGCCCACTTCTCATAGCAAAATAAATTTCAGATGAATTGAAAGTGTAATCAGCCAGATATGGTGGCTTGTGCCTATAGTCTCAGCTAACTGGGAGGCTGAGGCAGGAGGATGCCTTGAGACCAGGAATTTGAGACCAGTCTGGTCAACATAGTGAGACCCCATCTCTAAAATACAAAATTAAAAAAAAAGTAGCCAGGCATGGTGGCACGTGCCTGTGAGTCCCAGCTACTTGGCAGGTTGAGGCGGGAGGATCACTTGAGCCCAGGAGTTCGAGGCTGCAGTGAGCTGTGATTGTGCCACTGCACTCCAGCCTGGGCTACAGAGTGAGACTCCATCTCTGAAAAAAAAAAGTTTGGCAGTTTCTTATAAAATTAAGCATATCCTTAATATATTCAACCTAGGTATTTACCAAAATAAATAAAAAGCCTATCTTCAAACTAAAAATTGCCTGAACGTTTATAGCAGATGTATTCATAATTTGCAAAACCTGGAAACAACCCAAATGAATGTCCTTCAATGAACACTGCTCAGCAATAAAAAGGAACCTCTCCGGACACATGCAACAAAGTGGCTGAATTTCAAATACATTGCGCTACGAGAAAGAAGGCAGAGTCAGGAAGAAGGCTACTTACTGTGTGATCTCACTGAGAAAATATTCTGGAAAACGCAAAGCCCTCAGGACGGAGAAGAGATCAGTGGTTGCTAGGGTTTGGGTTGGAGAGACACTGCAGAGAAGCCGCAGGAGGGGAACGTGGGGGCGCCGGCACTGCTTTCTATCTGGATAGTGTGGTGATGACATGACTGCATCTGTCAAAACCCCTGATGAAAAGAGGGACTCTCACTCCATGTACGCTGGAAAACAAATGATGAAAATGAAACTCATCAAACTATTAAAATATCAATGCATCTATTCTAAACAAGACAATTGACAAATACCTCAAAAATATCTTTATTCATTAACAATTCAAGGTGATGAAATAAAATCAGAACTACGTATTTTCTTCTCTGCAAACAGAGGAGCAAAGACAGATGCACCCCAATGTCTTCTAGGACGTGAGAAATGAGGGAGCCCTGCAGGACTGGGTGATGCTGTAAAAAGTTACAAGTGGCTGGGTGTGGCAGCTCACACCTGTAATCCCAGCACTTTGGGAGGTCAAGGGAGGTGGATCCCTTGAAGCCAAGAGTTCAACACCAGCTTGGCCAACATGTTGAAACTCTGTCTCTACTAAAAATATGAAAATTAGCCAGATATGGTGGCAGGTGCCTGTAATCCCAGCTATGCAGGAGGCTGTGGTAGGAGAATTCCTTGAACCTGGGAGGCAGAGGTTGCCAAGAGTGAAACTCCATCTAAAAAACAAAAAGGTTGCAAGCAAGGTGACTGCAGAGTGGCCATAGATTACAAAGGGGAAAACGCTGGAATCCAGGAAACCACATTCTAGGCTATTCTAAGGACATAATCACCCCATTGCCAAGGGATCTGTGGCCGAAGGAGATCACTTGCACGTAGGTTGATAACCTCCTCAGTCTGGAAAGCATTCATAGCTGTGATGGTTGATTTTGGCTGTCCACTTGACAGGGGGAGGGATGACCACAAGGCCGATAAAGCATCCTCTCTGGGTGTGGCCTGTGAGGGTGTTTCCAGGAGAGTTTGGCATTTGAATCCATGGACTGAGTACGAAGATCCACCCTCACCCAGTGTGAACGGGCACCATCCAATCAGCTGGGGGCCCGGATAGAACAGAAAGGCGGAGGAAAGGCACATCTGCTATCTCTTCTGGGCCTGGGACACCCATCTTCTCCTGGCCTTGGGTATCAGAGCTCCAGGTTCTCACGTCTTTGGCCTCAGACTGAGAGCAACACCATTGCCTCCCTGGTTCTGAGACCTTTGGCTTGGGTGAGCCACGCTATCGGTGTCCCTGGTTCTCCTGCTTGCACAGAAGGTCCTGGGACTTCTCAGCCTCCATCATCGTCTAAGCCAGTTCCCAAAATGAATCCCCTCTCTGACTCTCACGCTTGCTCGATCTCTTGTTCTCTCTCTTTCTCCGTGTGTGTGTGTGTGTGTGTACACTGTTGGTGCTGTCTCTCTGGAGAACCCTGCTGACTAATACAGCACCCAAAGGCCTGTCAACAGTGCTACGAATGAACAAATCATGCCATCTTCACCGCAACAGAGTGGACACACTATTGCCACACACCGTGTGTGTGTGTATCTCGGGAACGGATTAATCTCACAAACCTAAGTGCTCAGCACAAATAAAATGTAACACGGCAAGACAGTGTAACACCATGCAGCTGGTGCAAACGAGGAAGTAGATCTAAACTTACAGACACAAGAAAGGCCCCAATCCCTAACTGAGCGGCAGGAGTCAGTTTAGAGCATCGCACATAGTCCTGTTTATGAAAAACCATGCATGGTTATACTTTCCACACATGTGTGTGCAGGTGGGGAGCTGTGCTGTGGGACATTGTCCACCCAAATATCACTGTGATGTGCACAGTCTTTTTTCTTTTTCCCTTTTTTTTTTTTTTTTTTTTGAGAAGGAATCTCGCTCTATCATCAGGCTGTAGTGCAATGGCGCGATCTTGGCTCACTGCAACCTCCACCTCCCAGGTTCAAGTGATCCTTCTGCCTAAGCCCCCTGAGTAGCTGGGAATACTTGGGAATACATGCTTGGCTAATTTTTGTATTTTCAGTAGAGACTGGGTGTCATCATATTGGCCGGGCTGGTCTTGAACTCCTGACCTCGTGATCTGCCTGCCTTGGCCTCCCAAAGTGCTGGGATTACAGGCGTGAGCTAGAAATATTTTTGCTGTTGCAGGGATGCTACTGCCAAACACAGTGGGATGTGCCTGGCACCATAAGCATCTGTTTGATCAACCAAAGGACATTTCAGACATGGTGATGTTTCCATCAGTAGCCCCTGAGCAGCTGACACCCCAGCGCCCGGTGTGCACACACTGTCCCCTTACAGCACCCTCAGACGCATCCTGGGTCTCCACCTGTCTTGTGCCTATGCTCAGCACCCTTCTGTGGGCTCCCTGAAACACTGGGGTCATCCCGGCTCTGTCCCTGACCTTCTCGCTTCTCACACTTCCCAGTGTTCCTGGGTGATCTTGTCCATGCCCACGTCTGCTCTGCAGCCTCTGCTGAGTGCCTCACTTGGACGTCCACGTGTGGTCACCTCACTGGGACTTCAGTCTCAGCATATCTGAAAGGGAGCTCAACATTTCTTTCCACAGTGCTTGTTCCCCTCCAGGTTCCCTGCTGGGGGCAGGGGTGATGGTACTGTCACCTTAGTGCCCTGAGCTAGGAGCCCAGAGGCATCCTGGACCCCTATTGCTCCCCCACCAGCTCTCACATCTCTAAGTCCTGCAGAATCAGCCTCCTCTGCCTGCTGTGGGTCCCACATGTCTCTCCATCCCCATCCTGCTGGGGTCTGCCATCATTTATCTGCTGCTGATTTTGAATCTCCTTCAGCCCTTACACTTGCCTCATTCACCAGCCCTGGAGCTCTTGGTCTGGCCTCAAACTGCTCCCTGCTTTCACTCCTGTCTGGCTTCCATCCTTCCCACTGTTAGATATAGTGAACTCTAAGTTTCTCTTCAAATAATCAATATGTCAGTATGTTGAGCTCTCTTATTCTTTAATTCTCTGTTTTAAAGTTTAACTTCTTGGTTCTCTGCACCCCCTTACCTCTAGTTTTGGTAAACAACTTTCCTGCCAGTTCTAATCAGTAGTTCACATCTGCTCCCCTGGTCACCTGCTCTGACCTGTTCCATAACCCTCTTCCTGCCAAACTACCTACCCTGCCACTCTGGCTCGTACCCCTGCTCTCTTTAAAATAGCCAGTAGGAATTAGCTTAGACCACGCAGTCCAACCCTAGCCAGTAGGGGAATGACACAGCAGCAGGGGCTACCTGCATCAGGAATAAGACTTTCCCCTCCCTTGTCCAGGTGTGTGCTTGCCATTGCTCCATCTGTGAGATGCACCCTTCTATAGAAGTAAAGTGCCTTGCTGAGGAAATTTATATTTGAGTGCTACTTCTTTTGAGGCACTGAAAATTTACATATAACATCACATCAGATCCAAATCCCTCCTCTGGGTAAACGGCCCTTAAAGATGCCTACCTTCTCACCCAAGTCCTGCCTTATCCCCTCTCAGGACTGGCTCACACGTCCACTCCCCTCAGAAAACTTCCCAGTCCTTCTGGCTCCACCGTTGCCCTGCCCAGGGTAGGGCTGGTTTCGCGGGATCCTGCACTCAGCTGCACTTGCTCCTCCTCTCGGGGAGGGGTTGTATTTTACCTGGCTTATTGTTTCCTGAGCCCATCAACCCTTCATGTTTGCAGAGTGGAGCAGTAAAGGTTGGGACTCAGGTCTGGTTTCCAAACCAGTTCCATGTAGGAAACATGGCAGAGCTGCTCCTGGGTCAAGTTACGCACACACGGGCCCCTGGGCTCAGAATCCAGAACAGAAAGGCAGTGCAGGCTGCCTCCTTCCTGGACACACCACCGCTACGATGCCCTCTGTAAAAAACCTCTCGGGGCCACAGTGATTGAATTTATCCCAAGGTCCAAAGTTTATTTTCGTTAGAAGAATCAACTTTGGTCAGGTATTGTGGCTCATGCCTGTAACCTCAGCACTTTGGGAGGCAGAAGTGGGCAGATCACTTGAGGTCAGAAGTCAGAGACCAGCTGTCTGGCCAACGTGGTGAAACCTCATCTCTACTAAAAATACAAAAACATTAGCCAGGCATAGTGACATGCACCTGTAATCCCAGCTACTTGGGAGGCTGAGGCATGAGAATGGCTTGAACCCAGGAGGCAGATGTTGTAGTGAGCCGAGATCATTCCGCTGCACTCTGGCCTGGGTGAAAGAACAAGACTCTATCTTGAAAAAAATGGAAAAAAAACTTCCATGCGTTCACTTCTCTGAAGGCAATGTGGGACGATTTTTAAGTAAACGATCGATAAAGCAATGAATCAGGTCTACTGCTGCTGTCTGGGAAGGATATGGAGCCATTTGGTAAGTTTCCAACTTTTCAAAAGGCTTCCCTATGCCTTTCCCTGGTCACAGTTAAGGAAGTTAATTCGGGATGGAATAGGTAATATAAAAGTCAAAAGAAAATGGCAAATGGTAAATTGTTTGACTTTTTTTTTGACAAGAGACCCAAAGCCTTGTAAGCATCTCATTCCTTAGAGGAATCTACCCTGAGGCCAAATGCAAAGTGTACCAAGGGGATCATTTTGTTGAAGACAATTATCGTTCATTTCTTTGGAGTGCAGGATGCAGCGTACATAACTACAGGGTTTAGATCAGGATTTGCTGTTATAACAAAACAGGATGCTGCCTCTACTCAGCCCTTCTCTCCCCCTCTGGCTAGGGCTGGGTTTGGGGGACCTATGGCAGGAGTCAGCAGGGATCCCCAGAACCCCAGGTCCCACTCCCTCCTCCTCTAAGCTTGGCCACAGCCTCTACTCTTCCCCCCAGAAACTGTCTCCTGCTGGGATCCTTAACTACCCACCCCGCCACCCAGGGTGGGCCCCTGCCCTGGAGGCCTGTTCTAATGGATACACCAGGGCCAGTGCAGCTCACGGGATCGGGAAGTCAGGCGGAGTGGGAACTCCCAGCTTGGCAGCCATGGAGTCCAGACTCACAGCATCTCGCAGACTTGAGTTGTTTGCAAACCACCGTCAACTCTTCCCCCGTCTGCCTGGTCCCTGCCGTCACCCAGTGGTCCGCCGACTGCTCTGCTGTTCTCTGGGTGGTCTGGGCTCCCCTCAGAATGAGCTCATGCACCTCATGGAGCTGTGCCCTGGGAAAGGCCTCCTGCACAGCTCCCTCAGCCCCTGGCTCTTCCTGTGTCAAACCCCTCTAATAAAGTGAGATGGGAACGAGCCATCAGCTGTTTCTATGGCAGTGGAAGTTCAGAGTATATAGTGAACTCCAAGTTTATCATCAAAGAATCAGTACGTCAGTATGTTCAGCTGTCTTGTTCTTCAGTTCTCCATTTTAAAGTTTACCTTCCTGGTTCTCTGCACCCCCTTGCTTCTAGTTTCAGTAAACACTTTCCTGCCAGTTCTAATCAGTAGTTCAGATCTGTTCCTCTGGTCACCTGCTTTGACAATCACCCCTGGTCACCTGCTCTGACCTGTTCTATAACCTTCCTGCCAAACTACCCACCCTGCCACTCTGGCTCATACCCCTGCTCTCTTTAAAATAGCCAATAGGAATTAGTTTAGACTGTGTGGTCCAACCCTAGCCAATAGGGGAACGACACAGCAGCAGGGGCTACCTGCATCAGGAATAAGAACCCCTTCCCCTCCCTTGTCCAGGTGTGTGCTCGCCATTGCTCTATCTGTGAGATGCACCCTTCTATAGACGTCAATTGCCTTGCTGAGAAAATTTATATTCGAGTGCTACTTCTTTTGTGGCACTGAAAATTTACATATAACAAGAAGCTGGCGGGGGCTGCGTGAAAGGGCACAGCCGCATCACCAGGCGTCTCCTTCGTTGTCCCACCATGGTGTCCCAACTTCCACCACATGTCCCTGGAGAAAGTGTGGACGTTGGAAATGCTCCAGGGCTGCAACTATGATGCAGGAGGGTCAGGCTTTCCCATGTGTATTCTCACTGCACTGTTATTATAATTACATTATCATCAATTTATTATTAATAGTTACATTCTTATTATTAAAATAACAGCCATGATTTTAATAGGTTAACCAATTTTTGTCACAACAGACTCTAAAAAGTGAAAGCATTGTCTCATGGGGAGAAAGACCTCCCCCTTGTCAGTCCACGCCCCCTCTCTCTACACCCAGTTCTATCCCAGCTGCTTCTGCAAGGTGGGAGTGAGTCCAAGCTGAGCTTTGGGAGGACGAGGAGGAGGAGGAGGAGGCTGGATCAGGCTTCCTTGATTCCAGAAACCCTCTCATTTGTGTTCTGCACAACTTTGGTGGATGTGAGTTGTGACCCTGTGACTTTTTGGACTTTAACACCACCCCACACTCACGCTGTCCACAGAACAAACAGAACATTGTGTTGTCCTTGTGTTTGTGGCAAGACAGGCCAGCGGAAGAATTCATCTCACCATTTCACACATTTGGAACACTGAGAATGGGAATGGCCTCATGGAGAGGCTGGTTGGTGGGGTATGGAAGAGAGCTGGGAGCTGGCCCTGACTGCATGGGGACATGGCATGTGGAGCCCTGGAGCCCTGGTCCTCTTTCTGCCAATTGTACCAGCTCTATGATGCTGAGGAGCTTACCTGGGCACACCGAGCCCCACATTCCTTGTTAAACAGTGACAACAGGCTGGGCGTGGTGGCTCACACCTATAATCCCAGCACTTTGGGAGGCCAAGCAGGTTGGATAAGTTGAGGTCAGGAGATTGAGACCAGCCTGGCCAACATGGGGAAACCCTATCTCTACTAAAAATACAAAAATTAGCCAGGCGTGGTAGAGCATACCTGTTATCCCAGCTACTCAGGAGGCTGAGGCAGGAGAATCGCTTGAGCCTAGGAGGCAGAGATTGCAGTGAGCCGAGATTGTGCCACTGCACTCCAGCCTGGGTGAGAGAGAGAGGCTCCATATCAATAATAATAATAATAATAATAATAATAAGGACAACAATAACGTGTCTTCATTGGGTTTTACGAAATGAGGGTAAATGAAGTTTTGCATAGAGCAAGGCTTGGCACAGAGCCTGCCATGTAATAGATGCTCAGCAAATGTCAGCTACTGCTGTTATCATGACTGGTTGAGAGAATTGAAGATATTGCATCTGGAAATAGAAGGCTGGAGGTGGCATTAGGGCTGCCATCAAGATCACTGAGAAAAATGGCCCTTGGAGGTTGGATTAGACTTTGCACAGGTCTTGTTGACAAAAGTAACATCAATGGGACTTTTAAGTGATGATTCAGGTTCAATACAAAGAACTGGCCATGCCATGAGGTTAGTGGCCTGAGCTGCATTACATTCGGGTATGCTTTCAGATTCAAGAGTTTTGGGTGGTTTTACAGAGAGGTTAAGGCATTTAAGACCCATTTTAAAGGAATTTCAGAAATCTGATGTTGGAAGTAGATGCTCGGTACCACAAAGAAAAATCAGCACTGAGACAAAGGATCTTTCAGCAACACAATTTTTACTTCTTGGACTGTAGGAAGGGTACCCTCGCTAGCCCTCTTGTCACGAGAGTACAATGAACAAAGGAAAGCACATAAATTTATCCCTTACACATTTGGGGTCCTGCTTACTGCTATGTCTGATCTCCATTGGCTGGAGCCAGACCTCACAATCTAAACTAAAACCTGACCGGCTAACAACTTAAAACTTTTCTAAACAGGTAAAAGCGATGGAGAGCTGGGACATGCCTGTGAGCATATCCAGCACAGATACCTTGGTTAAAGTACAAGGCCGTAGAATGTACTACATGCCTGTAAGCATGGCATGTCTAACAGCTACATAGGATAGGGCTTCACAAAGTTATTAGCACTCTTATGATTTAACAAGAAAGAACTTTAAAAAGGAACTTTTCTACTTCCCACACCTGAGAACAAGAGTAAGAACTCCGGCACTTCCTACGACACCTCTACAGCAGGAAACTGCCATCTGCCCTGCCATACACCATCTCCCAGCTCCCGTGGCCACTCTCAGGTGGCTGCTCCACGGCCCCTCTGTCCACACCCTTTGTACACACAGCAAGCTGCACCTGCTCTTCTGCAGGCAGCAAGGCTTGTTTCAACCAAAACTCTGTCTTGAGGACAGCGCCTTTACTATGCCCACGGTTGCAGCAACAGTTCAACTCACTACGTGCTGGACAAAAGATCAAAAGTTGGAGGCAGTGCCTCTATGGAGGTGTTTCCCACCCAGTGGGGTGCCTGGGCACACCCCTTAGGTGCCCCCTGTCAGGTGTCTGCAGGAACGCCCTGGGTTGTTTCACAGGGAGCCCATGTGGCCCGTGCGAAGGGCTCGGGCTGAGGTGAAACGTGACCGGTGACAGGTGACCAGCGTGGAGGTTGCAGTGGGGATCCCTGTGTTGCCTGCAAGGGTGAAGGAACAAGAGCGGTTTCAGCTTAACTCTTGGAAAACACAGACAGCTTCCTAACCCTCCTTAGTTAGCAGTGACTAACACTCTTATTAAAGAAGCCTTTGTGTGCTAGGCCCTGGTATTAACGGTTAATTGGACCAATAATAACTTAATTAGGAACACACATTGCAGAGAATTATCAGCAGGGCCTTTTATGGAATGGTTTGTCCCCGGCTCCTCTCCATGTATTTCCTGAGAGTCTTTTAGTGCAAGGGCCATGCAGACTTGCAGACCAAGAGATACTGCAAAGGGCACCAAGGAAGCAAGAATGGGGCCTCCGTAAAGTTGGGACAGACAAGAGACAGCAGTGGAACACGCAACTGAGCACTTCAGTAACAGCTAAATACAAGAATGGGGCCTCCGTAAAGCTGGGACAGAAAAGAGACAGCCATGGAACACGCAACTGATCATTTTAGTAACAGCTAAATATAGATTACATGCATACCTGAACTTCTTTATTGTTGGTTTTATTTTTAATCATGTAATGAGAGCTTGGATTGCTTCATAGGCTTCTGTGAAGATGAGTTTCTGCTGTCACATGTGTTCTTTTGAGAGGGAGTTTAACTGTCACCCAGGCTGGAGTGCTATGGCGTGATCTGCACCCTCCACCTCCCAGGTTCAAGTAGTTCTCCTGCCTCAGCCTCCCGAGTACCTGGGATTACAGGCACACGCCACCACACCTAATTTTTGTATTTTTAGTAGAGATGGGGTTTTGCCATGTTGGCCAGGCTGGTCACGAACTCCTGACCTCAAGCGATCTGCCCACCTTGGTCTCTCAAAGTCCTGGGATTACAGGTGGGAGCCACGGTGCCCAGCCACATGTGTTCTTAAAAATAGCAAATTAGGCTGGATGTAGTGGCTCACATCTGTAATCCCAGCACTCTGGGAGGCCAAGGCGGGTGGATCATGAGGTCAGGAGTTCAAGACCAGCCTGGCCAAGATGGTAAAACGCTGTCTCAACTGAAAATACAAAAATTAGCCAGGTGTGGTGGCAGGCACCTGTAATCCCAGCTACTTGGGAGGCTGAGGCAGAGAACTGCTTGAATCCGGGAGGTGGAGGTTGCAGTGAGCTGAGACTGGGCCATTGCACTCCAGCCTGGGCAACAGAGTGAGACTCTGCCCATCCCCCAAAAAAGCAAATTAACCTGAAGGAGGTAGGGATAGAAAATGAAAATGAAAGCAACTAGGTGGATCCGGCCTTTTGTGGGGGTTCAGAATCTTCTTACCAAGTGTTAGGGAGAATGGGTGCTCCCTCTCTTGAGCTGGGTCCTGCTGTGTGACGCAGAGGAGGCCACGTGTGCATCTCATGGTGGCAATATGAGGTCAGGATGGAAGATATTTCCACTCGGGACCCTGACTTGCTTCCAGAGGCTTCATTCCAGCACTCTGGCAGCCTTAGTTTGAACCTTACCCCTCTCTCTCTCTGCGTCTTGGGATTAATAACTACTAAAGTATCTGTGAAACAGTCTACAAAGCAAATTGTGATAAAGTGCTGATGATAATTAGGCAAAGAAGGCAGGGAGCTTGTTAAATTGCAATGGCTTGATAGGCAGCCTGGGTGCCTGCCAAAGCCCTGGGCACTGTTACCCAAACTCTAATGCTCGGCTGAAGATGTGAGTTTGAAACCTGTTAACTGCACAAAGGGACTGTCTGCAGGGTCAGATGGCCTGTGGGCTGCTGTTGGCCTAGCTGGGGATAGCAGGGTCCTTAGGAGTTCTGCTATGCTTTTCACAATAGAGACCCACCCCATCCCCATCCTGCACCAGCAAAGGAGCGTGTGGGCTCTCAGCTGGGAGCAAGGCCAGTTGTAGATCGGAGTGAAGAATGTTGCAGGCTAACTGAAGAGCAAACCCTCAGAAGAGGAGAGGGGAGCAGTGCTGCAGGCAGCTGGAGGAGACCTGTCTCAGCCAGTGTGGGCTGAGTTACGCTGTAACAAGCATCACCCCACTCCAGGTGGTTTACTCAGCACAGCAACAGTTGATTTCTCACATCATTTATTGTTCACTGTGGGCAGGGAACCACCAGAGCAGCTGTCCTCCACGCACCTCCAGAATCATCACCACAAAGGAAGAGGGAGCAATGAGAGTCACCCACCAGCTCTTACATGCCCCCTCCTGGAAGTGGCACACCCCCTGCCACTCACACCCCATCGGCCAAGGAAAGCTACCAGGCAGGCCTAACTCAAAGGGACAGGAAAATGTCACATTCCTTCTGTGTTCAGGAAGGGAAAAAGGAGCTGGGATTGATTGGCCCCAGCAGTGCTAACCACAAGGCCATGTTTGTCGTTCTTTATTATTTATTTATTTCTTATTAATTATTTATTTATTTTGGAGACAGAGTCTTGCTCTGTTGCCCAGGCTGGAGTGCAATGGTGCAATCTCTGCTCACTGCAACCTCTGCCTCTGGGGTTCAAGCGATTCCCCTGCCTCAGCCTCCTGAGTAGCTGGGACTACAGCTGCCTGCTACCACGCCCTGCTAATTTTTGTATTTTTAGTAGAGACGGGCTTTCACCATATTGGCCAGGCTGGTCTCGAACCTCTGACCTTGTGATCCACCTGCCTAGGCCTCCCAAAGTGCTGGGATTACAGGCGTGAGCCACCACGCCCAGCAAGGACATGCTTTATATAGAAATGTACGATCAGCTTTCATGGGACTGGGCCTTCACCAGTGGGTCCCACCATTGGAGGGATTATACCTATGCAGGTAATGTCTCCTCCCTAAGAGGACGCAGCCAACCTCCCTCCTATATCGAGAAAAAGGAGGATATTAAAGACACACACACACACACACCTCTCAAATACTAGCATTAGATTCTAAAGTGTTGAAATGCTTGGACTTGGAGTCAAACAGAACTGAATTTGAGTCCTGACTGTCACCCACTAGAGTGGGACTCTGGACAAGTAACTTAATCTTCTGAGCCTCTGTTTTCTCATCTTTGAAATGAGGATCATAATGATAAATATCTCATCAGATATGGTGAGAATTAAATGAGATAATTTAAATGGAATGCTCAGAAAAAGTGCTCTGAATGGTGAGCTATTTGCAGCTGTCACATTGTCATTATTCCTGGTATAAATTACATTCTACTCACTAACATTCACAGCAATTCAAGGCCAAAAATAAAAATGGAGCAAGATTTGAAGAATGACTGCAGCAGCCACAAAATCCTAGTTCCAACTTGGTTTCTAGCACCCCTGTTACTTATTCAGCAGAACCCCAAGTTCTTGCTTTCTTTCCATGCAGTGCACCGGACTGCATTACTATTCAGCAAATATCGACTGTACTCCCCACCCCACTCTGCCTACTCCACCATGGGTGAAGTTTACTCCCTCGCCGCATGGGTGTTGGCTTGGCCAGCTGTGGGAAGTAGAAAATTCCTTTTTAAAGTTTCCTTTCCTGTTAAAGAATAAGTGTGCTAATAACTTTGTGAAGCCCTATCCTATGTAGCTATTAGACATTCCATGCTTACAGGTACATAGTACATTCTACAGCCTTGTACTTTAACCAAGATATCTGTGCTGGACGTGCTCACAGGCATGTCCCAGCTCTCATCGCTTTTATCTGTTTAGAAAAGTTTTAAGTTATTAGCCAATTGGGTTTTAGTTTAGATTGTGAGGTCTGGCTCCAGCCAATGGAAATCAGACACAGCAGTAAGGAGGACCCCAAATGCATGAGGGATAAATTTGTGTGTTTTCCTTTGTTCATTGTACTCTCGTGACAAGATGGCTAGTGAGGGTCCCCTTCCTGCAATCCAGGCTGACTGCAGTCCAGGAAGTAAAACTTGTGTTGCTGAAAGATCTTTTGTCTCAGTGCTCATTTTTCTTTGTGGCACCGAGCATCTGTTTCCAACACCAATGATATGACTTGCTTTGGTCAATAGAATCTGGATAGGACTGACCATGCTGACCTGGTGGTGAGGAACCCAGTGCAGGTGTCAGCCAGCTGTCACTTACTCCTGATTTCCACCCTGAGCAGAACAGACCCCAGAGACAGCTGCTCCTTCATCCTCAGTCTCAGAATGAGAGTCTCATGGAGGGGTCTTGTGAGCAAGTCCTCTGAACACATCCTGGATCCCAGCCCAGCGAAGCCCATTGAGTTCCGTAAGACACACATGCTTGTAATCAGAAAACGTTAAGGTTTTGGGGTTGTTACCACAGGAAAAGCTGACTAATACCCTTAGAATAAGAAAAGGACTTTCCTTGATCACAGACTTTCTGCCAGCTACCTTCAGCTTCAGCATTAAAGAAGAGACAGCCACACATCATTTTATTTAGCTTCACTTTATTGCATTTTTTGCAAATTGAAGGTTTGTGGCAGCCGTGTATCAAGCAAGTGAATCAGTGGCATTTTTCCAACAATATGAGCTTGATTTGTGTCTCTGTGACACGTTTTGGTAAATCTTGCAATATTTCAAACTTTTTTGTTAAGAAAAGCTCTGTGATGGTGATCTGTGATCAGTAATCTTTGCTGTTACTGTTGTCATTGTTTTAAGTCACCATCAACCAATTGATAAATTCTCAGTGTGTTCTGACCAGCCCACCAACCAGCCATTCCCCTCTCCCTCTTCTCAGGCCTCCCCATTCCCCGAGACAGTAATATTGAAATTAGGCCAATTAATAACCCTACAATGGCCTCTAGGTGTCAAGTGAAAGGAGGAGTCACATGCCTCCCACTTTAAATCAAAAGCTAGAAATAATTAAGGAGTGAGGAAGGCAGGTTGAGAGGGGCTGACAGGCCTCTTGTGTTAACCAGTGACCCAAGCTGTGAATGCAAAGGAAAAGATCTTGCAGGAAATTAGAGAGCTCCTCCAGCAAAGACACAAAGGAGAAGTCACAACAGCCTTAGTGCTGATATGGAGAAAGTCTGAGTGCTGCACAGGAGATCAAACCAGCCACAACATTCCCTTAAGCCAAATCCTGACCCAGAGCAAGACCCTAACTCTATGAAAATGCAGAGAGGTGAGGAGGCTGCAGAAAAAAAGGTGGCAACTAGCAGAGGTTGGTTGATGAGATTTAAGGGAAGAAGCCATCTCCATAACATACACATGCAAGCTGAGGCAGCAGGCGCTGAGGGAGAAGCTGCAGCAAGTTCTCCAGAAGATCCAGCTAAGACCATCGATGAAGGTGGCTACACTACACGACAGATTTTCCATGCAGACAAAACAGCTTTCTCTTGGAAAAGCATGCCATCTAGGACTTTCACAGCTAGAAGAAAAGCCAACGCCTGCTTCAAAGCTTCAAAGAACAGGCTGACTCTCTTGTGAGGGGATAATGCAGCTGTCGACTTTAAGTTGAAGCCAGTGCTCATTTGCCATTCTGAAAATCCTAGGGCCCTTAAGAAAAATGCTAAATCTACTCTGCCTGTGCTCTACCAACGAAGCAGCAAAGCCCGGATGACAGCACATCTGTTTACTGTTAACAGCATCATTTATTGAGGGTTTTGTTTTGTTTTGTTTGTTTTTGTTTTGAGACAGAGCCTCACTCTGTCACCCCGGCTGGAGTGCAGTGGTGCAATCATAGCTCACCGCAACCTCCACCTCCCGAGCTCAGGTGATCTGCCCACCTCAGCATCCCCAACAGCTGGGACTACAGGTGTGTACCACCACACCCAGTTAACTTTTGTAGAAGGGTGTTTTGCCATGTTGCCCAGGCTGGTCTTGAACTTCTGAGCCCAAGTGACCTGCTCACTTCAGCCTCCCAAAGTGCTGGGATCACAGGCATGAGCCACCACAGTGCCTGACCTACTGAATATTTTAAGTTCACTATTGAGAACTGCTGCTCAGAAAACAAGATCCTTTTCCAAATATTACTACTCATTAAGAATGCACCTGGTCATCCAAGAGTGCTGATGGAAATGTACAAGGAGATTAATGTTGTTTTCATACTTGCTAACACGACATCCACCTGCAGCCTATGGATCAAAGAGCCATTTGTCCTTTCAAGTCTTGTTTTTAAAGAAATACATATTGCAAGGCTGTTGCTGCCAGAGATAGTTATTTCTATAATGGATCTGAGTAAAGTCAATTGAAAACCTTCTGGAAAGAATTCACCATTCTAAATCCCAGTAAAAAAATTATGATTCATGGGAGAAAGTCAAAATATGAAACAATATCAACAATAGGAGTTGGGAAGAAGTTGATTCCAACCCTCATGGATGACTTTGAGGGGTTCAAGGCTTCCATGGAAGAAGAACTGAAGATGTAGTGGAAATAGCAGGAGAACTGGAATTAGAAGTGGAGCTAAAGATGGGACTGCATTGCTGCGATCTCATGAGAAAACTGGAACAGATGAAGAGTTGCTTCTTATGGAAGAGCAAGCAAAGCAGTTTCTTGGGATGGAATCTGCTCCTGGTGAAGATGCAGTGAACACTGTTGAAATGACAACAAAGGTTTTAGAATATTCCATAAACATAGTTGCTTAATCAGTGACAGAGTTTGAGAGGACTGACTCCAATTTTGAAAGTTCTACTTGTAGGTAAAATGCTATCACACAGCATCATAAGCTACAGAAAAATCTTTCATGAAAAGAAGAATCAATTGATGCAGTAAACTTCATTGCTGTCTTACTTTAAGAAATTGCCACAGCCACCCCAGCCTTCAGCAACCACCACCATGATCAGTCAGCAGCCATCAACATCGAGGCAAGACCGTCCACCAGCAAAAAATTCCAACTTGGTGAAGGCTCAGATGATCGTTAGCTTTTTTTTTTTTTTTAGCGATAAAGTATTTTTAGTTAAGGTATGTACTTTTTTAAAGACATACTGCTATTGCACACTTAATAGACTACATTATAACGTAAATATAACTTTTTTTTTTGAGACAGTTTCACTGTGTTACCCAGGCTGGAGCACAGTGGCATGATCTCGGCTCACTGCAACCTCCCCCTCTTGGGTTCAAGTGACTCTCCTGCCTGAGCCTCCCAAGTAGCTGGATCCCCACCACCACGCCTGGCGAATTTTTGTATTTTTAGTAGAGAAGTTGGCCAGATTGGTCTCAAACTCTTGACCTCAAGTGATCCTTCCGCTTCTGCCTCTCAAAGTGCTGGAATTGCAGGTGTGAGCCACCCTGCCTATCCATAAATATAACTTTTATAATCAATGGGGAACCAAAAGACTTGTGTGATTTGCTTTATTGCAATACTTGCTTTATTGCATTGGGCCAGAACCCAACCCACCACATCTCCCAGTTATGCCTGTGTGTTGCTAAAGCAGAAAGATGTCTCCAATATGTTATAGACTGAAAAGTGGTTAGTTGGAAAATATTTTTGCTATTTTACATTTATTTAAAACTTGACATGTATGCATACATACATGTGTACACACACAAAAAAAACCTCGCCTGTGAAAATATATATTCAGAAGTTAACACGAGTGTTTTGCCTGCTTCCAGATGAGCGAGAAGACTTGTGCTCTGGTTCTTGGACTTCTCCAGCAGCATGGCCCCCAAATGCTGGTCTCCACTCCCAACTCAAAAGAAGAAACCATGACCACCTCCTGCTCTGGGACCAGAGGAGACATCGGCCTCTGCAGGCTTGCCGAAGAAGGGAGAAAAAGAACAGCAGGAAGCCACTGAACAAATTGATGAAGTACAAAATGAAATAGACAGACTTAATGAACAAGCCAGTGAGGAGATTTTGAAAGTAGAACAGAAATACAACAAACTCTGCCAACCATTTTTTTCAGAAGAGGTCAGAATTGATCGCCAAAATCCCAAATTTTTGGGTAACAACATTTGTCAACCATCCACAAGTGTCTGCACTGCTTGGGGAGGAGGACGAAGAGGCACTACATTATTTGACCAGAGTTGAAGTGACAGAATTTGAAGATATTAAATCAGGTCACAGGACAGATTTCTATTTTGACTCATAGATCACTGATGGATTCCAGACTTCCTTTTTAAAAATTTTCTCCAGCCCCTGAAGCAAGTTGCAGGTTTTCTTTTCCCCTCTTGAGCTCAGTCACCCTGTTTTTGAGGTCTCTTTTCTCTATACCATGGTTCTCAACTTATTTTGGGGGAAATATCTTGTGCAGGATACAATGGGAAAAGAGTCTCTACTCCTTTCTGTTTGAAATTCATTTTTATCCCTTCCTGTCGGAACAAAACTGTATGGAATCAACACCACTGAGCTCTGTGGGAAAAAGAAAAACCTGCTCCCTTCGCCCTGCTGGAAGCTGGAGGGTGCTAGGTCCCTGTGTAGTAGTGCATAGAATTCTAGCTTTTTTCCTACTTTCTCTGTATATTGGGCTCAGAGAGTACACTATGTCTCTATGTGAATACCGACAGTTAGCATTTGCCAACATGTATCTGTCTACTTTCTCTTGTTTAAAAAAAGAAAAAAAAAACTTTAAAAAATGGGGTTATAGAAGGTCAGCAAAGGGTGGGTCTGAGATGTTTGGGTGAGGTAAGTGGTCATTTTGACAACATGACTTCTCCTTTGGCGTGTTTAATTGTGACATCTGACAGACATCCTTGCAGTTTAAGATGACATTTTTAAGATAAATTCTCTCCTAATGATGACTTGAGCCCTGCCAATCAATGGGAGAATCAGCAGAACCTGTAGGATCTTATTTGGAATTAACATTCTCTATTGTAATGTTGTTTCTGTTTATTTTTAAATTTTCTTTTTGTTTCACTGGAAAAGAAAGATGATGCTCAGTTTTAAACATTAAAAGTGTACAAGCTGCTTTGTTACAATAAAACTAAATGTGTACAAAAGAAAAAGTTAACACTATTTGCCTCTTAATACCGGGAATTATGGGTGATTATCCACAAATACTGTTTTGAATTCTTTTAAAACTATGACATTATTACATGGATGATAAAAGAGCCCCAAACAGCAGAAGTCAGACGCCCAGTGAAAAAAAGTCATTCTCCTATTTTAACTCATATTCTCACCCTTTGGGGACAATAGTTTCTTGGTCTGGTTCTACAAATGTTCTCTCTATAGCCATATTTTATTTTCCCTTTTTTTTTTTTTTTTTTTTTTGAGATAGAATCTCACTGTGGTCCCCAGGTTGGAGTGCAATGGCACGATCTCAGCTCACTACAACCTCTGCCTCCCAGGTTCAAGTGATTCTCATGTCTCAGCCTCCCAAGTAGCTGGGATTACAGGCGCCTGCTACCATGCCCAGCTAGTTTTTATATTTTTAGTAGAGGTGGGGTTTTACCATGTTGGTCTTGATCTCCTGACCTCAAGTGATCTGCCTATCTCGGCCTCCCAAAGTGCTGGGATTATGGGTGCTACCATGTCTGGCCCATATTTTCAAGTGATTCCAAATCACCAACTAGCCATGAAACTAAGGTTTACCAAATCTCTGGGTAAAAAAACATAATGATCTAAAATAATATTCTACCGAGGACAAATTCTTCATGTATTATGCAGAGCTAATCTGTTTCTCATTAAAATTATGGATTAAAATTTAATCTTCACACTTCTAGAAACAAGAAAATAAAGTCTTTGTACTCTTATTTATTTGTTTACCTAGTCAAAAGGTTTATATTTCGTTTTGAAAGAGAAATCTTAATGCAATAATTCAGGATTATATATGATGTCATGAGAGCACTTTTTAAATCTTTATTAAAGGATTTTAAGGAAAGGAAAAAATTTCATCAAGATTCTGGGTCAGTTCTCCAGCACTGCCAGACCTACCCTGCAGATTCAGAATTCTTCCATGTGAGCAGAACTGGCAGTGAAGATCTGAAGTCATGTGAATGCAGAGCAAATAAATTAGCATAGTAGGTTTTCTGGAAGTTTACTGTGGGCTCATTTCTATGATGCAAATGTGTTATTTGTGCGTACAGTGAAGAGGAAAAAGTTAAATAGAATTTGACACTGCAGCACTCCACATAGGAAGCAGCCCTGTGAAAATCGATGTGAAAGAGAACGTTTCATGGCTGGATCCAGTGGCTCATGCCTATAATCCCAGCACTTTGGGAGGCCGAAGTGGGCAGATCATGAGGTCAGGAGTTTGAAACCAGTCTGGCCAGCATGGTGAAACCCCGTCTCTACTAAAAATTAAAAAAAAAAAAAAAATTAGCCTGGCATAGTGGTGTGCACCTGTAGTCCCAGCTACTTGGAAGGCTGAGGAGGAAGACTGCTTGAACCCAGCAGGTGAAGGCTGCAGTGAGCGGAGATCGCACCACTGTACTCCAGCCTGGGTGATAGGGCGAGACTCCACCAAAAAAAAACAAAAAAAAGAAAAAAAAGAAAAAAAAGAAAAAGGAAGTTTCCCAAAAAGACATACTTTTTTTTTTTTTTCTAGTGGAGGGTCTCTCCCGGTTTAAAAGAATTAAGGCACCGAAACTGACTACTATTTCTGTGGAATGTGACCCATCCTGGGGCCACGGGAAGCCCTGGGTTCCCAGGATTGAGATTTTAGTGTCCAGGATGTGAAAGGTGAGAGGCGTGGAGTGGGGTGTGGGGGTCTCGCTCGGGCAACCACATCCCGCCTGGGGTCTGTGAGGGCCCCTGTCCGGTCAGTGGAGCCTCGCAACCCTCCTGTCATGTCCCCCTTTCCTGGCATTTTTTAAGCGACTCAAAATCTCTCTCTGGCCTCTCTCTTTGCTTGGGAATTCCCCCCACCCTGGTCTGCCTTTTCCTCCTCCCGCTGTCTCTGGGTCTGAGAAGCCAGCGAATGGGAACCAAGAGAACGGACCCAGGGGTCAGAAGCTACGGACCACTTCGGAGAACAGCATGGCCGTTTCCTGAAAAGGTAAAGGCATCCCCGGCCTCCAGTCCAGCCACTGCACTGCCAGGTACTTACTGGGAGGAATGGAAGCTCGTGTCCACAGAAGGTTTCAGGCATGACTGTCTGCAACCGCTTTGCTTGTCACGGCCCCAAACCGGAAACAGCCGGGAACAAACCGGAAACAGCGGAGGCGAAGCCAAGCACAAACGCCCACACTCCGCAAGGCAACTCAGAGCTCCACAGGAATCTTCTTAGACACTCACCCAGTCCGAGGCAGCCTCAAAATCACGCGGCTTAGTGAAGCCCAGACCCGCTCCAAGGTACCTGCTGTGCGATTCCAGCTCTATAAAAGCCTGGAAAATGTAAGCCGAATCCACAGTGACGGGACACAGGTGGGCCGTTGCCTGAGGAAAGTGGGAGCACAAGTGAGAGTGGAGACATTGCAGGCGAGGGGTCATTCATCACTTGATGGTGGTGGTGGCTTCATTGGTGAACACGAGGGGTCCTCAATCAGGGATGATTTTGTGGCTGAAGCCCAGCCAATGATAATCTTGCCAAAATAATAATAATGATAGACTGGACAGGGAAAATGTGGCTCGTATACACCATGGAATATTATGCAGCCATCAAAAACGATGAGTTTGCGTCCTTTGTAGGGACATGGATGAACCTGGAAACCATCATTCTCAGCAAACTGACACAAGAACACAAAATCAAACACCACATGTTCTCACTCATAGGTGGGTGTCGAACAATGAGAACACATGGACACAGGGAAGGGAGCACTATATGCTGGGGTCTGTTGGGGGGAAATAGGGGAGGGACAGTGGGGGGTGGGGAGTTGAGGGGAGATAGCATGGGGAGAAATGCCAGATATAGGTGAAGGTGAGGAAGGCAACAAATTACACTGCCACGTGTGTACCTATGCAACAATATTGTATGTTCTTCACATGTACCCCAAAACCTAAAATGCAATAAAAAAAATAAAAAATAAATAAAAAATAAATAAAAAAAATAAAAAATATACAAAAATTAGCTAGGCATGGTGCCACAAATCTGTAATCCCAGCTACTCAGGAGGCTGAGGCAGGAGAATTGCTTGAACCCAGGAGGCAGACGTTTCAGTGAGCTGAGATCATGCCACTGCACTCCAGCCTGGGCAACAGAGCAAGACTCTGTCTCAAAAAACAAAACAACAACAACAAAAATACTTACTAGAAAATGATGTTTTAACTGTAAGAATTATCCTCTGACATAATTTAACAATATTAAGGTTGTAATTCAAGAACTAGATAGTATAAAAAAGGAATAACCCAAAATATGAAAGACCTTTTTGAAATTAAAAATATGGTAATTTAAGCAAAGTTTTAATAAATGGATTGAAGGACAAAATCAAGAAAATCTCCAAGAAAGTAGAAAACACAAGTAGATTAAAAATGTGAAAGAAGGGCTAAATTGTAATGTACAAATCCAGGAGGCTAATGTTCAGTGAATAGATGCTCCAAAACATGCAAACAAAATGAGAGAATATAAACAAATATCAGAGCTGAAAGATAAGAGTCTCTAGACTGAAGAAAGAAAGGAGACAAAAGTAGTAGGATACTAGACAAAATAAATGGAAAAAATGACCCATATTCAGTCACAGAATGGTGAAATTTAAGAATATTAAAGATTTTTTAATCCAAAAAATATTCAAAGCAAAAAAACAAACAACAACAACAAAAAAATTGCCTCTATTTCCAAAAAATCAGATTGTCATCTAATTTCTGAGCAACACTGGATGGTTAAAAAACAATGAAACATTGCCTTTAAAGTTCTGAGGAAAAATGATTTTAAATGTAAAAGTCAACATTCAATCAAATTGTCAATATAATTGGAGAACAGAATAAAGTGATTCTGAGTCATGGAAGGACTCAGTAAGTTTACCTCAGTAAGTTTATCTTCTTATAGAAGTGATTCAAGGATATGTTTCCATAAAACAAGAGAGTAAATCAAAAAAGAGAAAAATATGGAGTTGAAGAACAAACAAGGGAAAAATCGAAGGAAGACATGGATTATTTGTCTTTTCCATTTTAGCTTTTCAATAAATCTAGAGAACAAAAGTCCAATTTGGAGCTGGTAGGACAAGGGCTTTAAAAGGCCGGTGTCTGGGGAAAAAATGTATATGAACTGAAGTGATCCACAGATTTGATGCTATCTTTAAGAAACTGGAATATCAAACTGTAAAAAATGTCGCATAATGCAAAAGATGGGGATGGAGAGGAGGAAATAATTAGAAATTCCAAGAAAATTGCAAAGCTACGTAAAAAAGAAAAGATGTAAAATCATAGTATCTTATGCAGCTAAGTGTTGAACAATCTTTACACAGTCATAATATTATAATCACTGCTGATTAATTTTCAACTCTTAGAATCAACCCACAGGGTCAGCCTAAACTGGAAGACCAAGAAGTAGTTGCAGAATGAGGTTCATGTTTTTTGTTTTCTTTTTTGCTGACATCATAAGCTAAAATTAAGCATTTGATTGACATCATAAGCTAAAATTAAGCATTTGATTGCAGTCAGGAGGAATCAAGAAATGAAGAAAAGGGTAGGGGCTTTCATACTTTCACCTCACGAAGCAAAGAATTAAGAGCTACTGTCAAATGGTTAATGGAATTAGAAGTAAAGATGTGAGTATATTTTTTTGTTATTACAAAGGTAACTGTTAATAGTGGGAAGTGGAGAAAAGAAAGGCCAGATTTGAAAGATAAAGGTAAGTGAGTAAAATCCATAGCTGCCATTATAGAAATCAGCAGATAATGTCTAAACTTGTTGACTAAAAAGACAGAAACATAATAATAATATATTGAAGTGTTTATAACAAGTAAAAGCAAAATATATGCCAAACATAGCACAAAGGCTGGGAGGAAAAAATAGGTATATTTGGGGTTCATACACAACACTTGAAGTGGTATTGGATCACTCAGAGGGAGATTATGATTAGCTAAAGAGGTATGTGATAATTCTACTTCCAGTTGAATGGAGTAAGAAGGATTAGATTTACCATCCTGCCTGAAACAACTAAAATACCAGATAAAATATATGAAACAATGGCACTCAAGACATTGGACACCTCATGATAAAGAACAATGATTGCTGAGAAAGGAAAGAGAAAAAAATGTAAATCTATACAAACACTTGTGTAAAAATGTTCATAGCAACTTTATTTGTGATAGCCCCATGCTGCAAACAACCCAAATATCCACCAAAAGATGAATGAATAAATAAATCATGCTATATCTACACAATGAGATGTATTACTTAGTAACAAAAAAGAATAAATTAGGTACATGTAACTATGTGACTGAATCTCAAATAAATTATGCTGAGTGAGAGAAGCCAGAAAAAAATAGCACATACTATAAAGGTTTCATTTATTTAAAATTCTAGAAAAATGAAAACTAAGCGATAGTGACAGAACACGGATCAGGGAGTGTGGAGAAAGGTGGAAGGGGGTACTGAAAGGAGCATGAGGAAACTCTCAGAGGTGATAGATATGCTCACCCCGACAGTTTCCTCTTCCCCTTTTAAAACTTGATTGTGGTATATATAAAGGTCAAAATTCATCAGACAGACCACATCAAATATAAGCAGTTTACTGTGTGTCCATTACATTTCTGTGGTTAAAAAAGAAAAGAAAGACATGGCATAAACATATTATTTAAACTATATATATATTACATGTGTTTATATACAAAACAAATATATAAAATATATATCAAATAAATAACAAACATGGTATAAACATTATTTTAGGAGTATCAAAGTAACTGCCAAAGAGCTGTAAGAGGAATTGTTGAAAGTGTTTCCTCATGTGAGGAAATGCAGGGAAGGAGAGAATGAGGGGAGGAACTGTTGCTTCTTCATAGAAGCCCTCCTGGATTTGCTCATTTTTACCAGTGAGTATGTATGTCAGTTCAGATGCTCAGAGAAGGGATGCTTAGATGGAACTTGATGTTTACTTAGTTGATGTTTAATGCTTAGCCTGTGAAGAATAAAGGGAAGGGGAAGCAGGAGTAGACAGGGAGAGAGCTGGGATTGACATCAGGTCTGCCACCTGTAAAGAGAGTGGGCAAGGAAAGGCTGGATAGGAAGAGCCTTGGAACTCAGAGCAGTTCTGAGATAGATTTGCTGGGCTGATAGGCAGTGTCTAAGCAAAAGTTGTGCATTAGCAGAGTCCTGTGTCAGGCAGGATGGGCCAGCGCTCATCCTAGCACCTCTGCAGTGTTCAATCATTGGCTGGGACAGCCCAGAGGGCTGTGGCTCAGCATGAATGCCACAGTAGATCCAAAGATGTAGCAGATGGGGATGTCATTCTGCTGTGTGTCACACAGCAGGTCTCCTTAAAGGGCCATCTGAAGAGCATAGCTTCCTGGCTGCTACAGCAGGCACTGATTTGATTTTAACATTTCAAAAGTTTTTTTAAAAAAAGAATAAATTCCTCTGATCAACTACTACAATGAGGCCCCGCAGTGGCTCACACCTGTAATCCCAGCACTTTGGGAGGCTGAGGCGGGTGGATCACTTGAGGTCAGGAGTTCCAGACCAGCCTGACCAACATGGTGAAACCCATCTCTACTAAAAAAAAAAATACAAAATCAGCTGGGTGTGGTGGCACACACCTGTAATCTCAGCTACTAAGGAGGCTGAGAAAAGAGAATCTCTTGAACCCAGGAGATGGAAGTTGTGGTGGGCCATGATCATGCCATTGTACTCCAGCCTGGGCAACAAAAGGAAAACTGTGTCTCAAAAACCAAAAATGTAAAATGAATAAACATTCAGAGAGTAGCAGTTTTTTACAGAGTTGAACATTCACCTCATTGGTGCTATATATTCTGCATTCTTTTTTGTTCAAAGGTGTCAAGTTAAGTAGGCTGAATCTATTTGGTTCTTTCCTAGTTGAAAGATCACAGTGGACAACCAAAAAGGCCGTTATTTTCTGCAAAAACTATCTATAGAGTCAACAAGTGGGGTTCTGTGAGCACAAGGAGGAGTACCTCTTGAGAACCTATGGATTCTGATGAAACAACCCTGGGAATCATATAAAACCATTTAGGACACACTGAGATCATTAGAAATCCTCTCTGTAACCCTCATGGCTCTGAAATTTCCTCTGACTTAACAAATAAGGCTAGCAAATAATAAATAAATAATGTTTACAGTACAAAGCAATTGAAAAAAGCTGTTTATATATATATATACACAAACATATATGTTTATATTTAAAAATATATTACATACATATTTGCAATTGAGAGATGAAGAGGTTTTTCGACCCTGGAACTTACACAGTTTTTCAGGCTCTGTTAAAAAAGATATAACAATAAAATGCCCTCACATGACCACTCACCACCACCCTGCATAAAGGAAAGTGTATGTGTGTTGGGGTGGGGGGTGGGGCAGAGTGGAAAGATGTAGCAGTCTTAACCAATTGTGATTCAAGTTTTTTTATTGTATTAAATTTTGCAAAAATGTATGACCATCTGAACACTTTGTAGAACCCTTCTCAGGGCCTTGGAGAGGGTCCTGACGCCTCCACTTTGCCAGGATTGCAGCTCTATATGAAGAGCAGAGAATAAAGGAGAGTTGATTCCCTTAAGAAATTTTGGATATAAATATAAGTTATAGGGGGACAGAAGTTGGCCCTTCACAGATGTTAGTACTGAAAATAAAAAGGATACGCACAGAGGGAACTGCCTGTTGATGTAAATCACCTTCCATGTGTCTGGCACCCCCAGGCACTGGTCATTCCCTGCAGGGCCTGGTTCCAAGCACATGACACTCTCATGAGCCTTCTGCATGCTCAGGACATAGTTGCATCTGATTTCTCTGAGAACCTGTCACTCAGAGCAGGGAGAATGACAACAATGGGCAAAGCACATTATTTTTGTTATTAAATGAAATGGATTTGACTTAGCGAAAATATGGCTATACAGCACATAATCACAACTACTTTTTTTTTTTTTGAGACAGAGTTTTACTCTGTCACCAGGCACCAGGCTGGAGTGCAGTGGCACAGTCTCGGCTCACTGCAATCTCCACCTCCCAGGTTCAAGCAATTCTCCTGCCTTAGCCTCCCGAGTAGCTGGGACTACAGGTGCATGCCACCATGCCCAGTTAATTTTTGTACTTTTAGTAGAGACGGCGTTTCACTGTGTTGGCCAGGATGGTCTCAATCTCTTGATCGCGTGATCCACCCACCTCAGCCTCCCAAAGTGCTGGGATTATAGGCTTCAGCCACTGCACCTGGCCCACAACTACTTTTTTAAACACCCTGAAAGAAAATATAGGGATGTACACTCAAATGTGCTAACTATAGATGCTTTTGGGTGTTAGAACTATGGGCATTTTTTTGAACTTCCCCCTCACATTTTCTTTAATAAGCATATGTCTTTAAAATGGAAAGTGAATTTCAAAGAATGTTTAGAAAAAAATGCATTAAATTCATATATATAGACATACACAGGTAGATGTATTAATTAATGCAAGCAATGTGCAGTAATCTAGGGAGAGTTAAAACTTCCCAAGCCTTCTGGTAAGAATATTTCACATGGCAGCTATTACCAGTGTGGTACGAGAATCAGAGAATCAATTAGTCCTGCTTTTGAAAGGGCCTTTGTACTAGTTATCTATTGCTGTGTCACAAATTACCCCAAACTTTGGCAGCTTAAAACAGTAAACATTTATTATTTCACACAGTTTCTGAAGGTTAGGAACCTAGAAGTGACTTAGCTGAGTGTCTCATGCTCAGGGTCTCTGATGGGATTACAGTCAAGCTATGAGTAGTCATCTGAAGGTCTATCCAGGGCTGGAGCATCTACTTCCAAGATGGCCATCCACGTAGCTATTGGCAGAAGTCCTCAATGCCTTGCCACATGGGCCTCTCCATGGGGCTGCCTGACTGTGTTCACAACACAGCATCTGGCTTCCACTGGATGGAATTATGTGCGTGTGTATGAGAAAGAGAGAGAGAAGAGCCACAATGCCTTTTGTGATCTAACCTAGGAAAAGTCATACCATCATTTCTGCTGTATTCACAGACCAATCCTGCAGTGTGGGAGAGGACTACACATATCCAAGGTGGGGATCATTAGAGGCCCTTCAACACCAATGTGTACAATCCTCATGGGAGCCTGGAGAAACTAAAATTTTTCCATAAAGCAAGAAATATTGAGATTGTTAGTGAAAGTCATCTAAACCTATCAAGGAAGTAGGTATTTGAATCCTATTTTATATCTGACTCAGCAGAAATATCTTTTCTGAAAACAATGTTTTAAAGATTATGAGTGCAATGTGACTTTAAAATGTTAATTGGTTTTTACTTCTTGGAAAGTTACATGATTTTATTTCTTGTTGCCCAGGCTAGAGTGCAATGGTGTGATCTCAGCTCACTGCAACCACGGCATTAACTGCATGGATTTAATTTTTTTCTTATACTTATTTGAACACTTCCCCTGGATTCTGATTTTTCATATGTTTCTAGGTTTATGTTATTCTTTTTTTTTTTTTTAAGATAGTCTCACTCTATTGCCCAGGCTGGCATTGGAACAATCTCAGGCTATTGCAATCTCTGCCTCATGGAGGCACAAGTGACCCTTTTGCTTCAATCTCTGGAGTAGCTGGGATTACAAGCACACACCACCACATCCAGCTAATTATATTTTCAGTAGAGATGGGATTTCACCATGTGGACCAGGCTGGTATCAAACTCCTGGCCTCAAATGATCTGCCCGGCTCAGCCTTCCAAACTGCTGGGATTACAGGCATGAATCACTGCACCTGGGTGGAATTATGTTATTCTACCATGCACTCTTTTTTTTTTTTTTTTTTGAGATGGAGTCTCACTCTGTCACCAAGCTGGAGTGCAGTGGTGTGATCTCAGCTCACTACAACCTCTGACCCCCTGGTTCAAGAGAGTCTCCTGCCTCAGCGTCCTGAGTACCTGGGACTACAGGCATAATAAGCCAGCTAATTTTTTTATTTTTAGTAGAGGTGGAGTTTCATTATGTTGGCCAGGTTCAGCTCGATCTCCTGACCTCATGATCTGCCCACCTCGGCCTCCCAAAGTGCTGGGATTACAGGCATGAGCCACCACATCTGGCCTTAAAGTTTTAATTTTTGAAACATTTTAATGATTTACATGTTCAAAAAATAAGATTAAAAGGATACAGTTTTTTCTATCCTCAAATACAAAATTATATACAAACAGATAAAAATGAATCTAATTATGTAGAATATTGATATAACCATACAGAAGAAGAAAAAGAATATAAGAAATGTTTAGTACAATGCTGTCATTGTACACTCCAAGGACAAAAGGAACCAGAGAAAACAATCTCATGCATCACTTATAAAGTTTGATTTTACTTGGGATATTGCTACTACAATTCCAAAAGCATTTAGTGTATATTGTAGGATTTAGCATTCATCATTGATGTTGCTGGGGTAGGGACCAGAGTTGTAACTCTGGAAGAAAGGAGATAAAAATACAGAACTGGTGAAGGAAAAGAAGAAATCCACTGGTGTTTAAAAGTCAGTATGTGTGTGTGTGTGTGTGTGTGCGTTTCAGTAGAGCTTTGTTGCTAAGTACTTCTTCGCACTGAAATTTTTCCTTTGAGAAACTTCTGATCCAATGACTTGGGCAGGGCAAGTATAGGTAAACCTGGACCAGCAGGGAGCAGTGGCTCATGCCTGTAATCCCCAGAGATAGGTAGATCACTTGAGGCCAGGAGTTTGAGACCAACCTGGCCAACATGGTGAAACCCCATCTCTTCTAAAAATATAAAAATTAGCTGGGCATGGTGGCAGATGCCTCTAATCCCAGCTACTTGGGAAGTTGAGGTAAGAGAATCACTTGAACCCAGGAGGCAGAGGATGCAGTGAGCCAAGATCGTGCTGCTGCACTCCAGCCTGGCTAACAGAGAGAGACCCTGGAAAGAAAGAAAAGAAAGGAAAGCAGAAAAGAAAAGGAAGGAAGGAAAAAAGAAAGGAAGAGAGAAAGAAAGAAGGAAAGAAGGGAGAGAGAGGAGAAAGAAAAGGAAGGAAAGAAAGAAAAGAAAAGAGAGAGAGGAGAAAGGAAAAAGAAAAAGAGAGAGAGAGAAAGGAACTTGGGTCATGCTTGTGCCAGAAATTGAGGAAGAAAAGAAAGAAAGAAGGAACAATAAAGAAAAACAGAGAGAAGAGAAAGGGAGGAATTTAGATCATACCCTTGTGCCAGAAAGTAAGGAAATGCACAGAAACTGATGGATACAAGATAAGAGGATGGAAATTGATGGATACAGGAGAACAGGATGTAAGCCGCAGCTTTAAGAGGCTCCTACTGGCCAATTTTAGAACATGTTTCTTTTCTTTATCTCAAATACACTAGTAGAATTTGAGAATAATTTGAACTCAAAATGAGTAACAGGACTAAAAGGTTATATTTAAAATTCCATAAGTTAATACAGATAATAAAAAAGTTTAAATGTTTAAAAGGTGTGAGTGCAATAGTCTGAAAAGCTCAGAAACATTATACTGAAAGAAGGAAGCCAGACTTAATAGATACTGCATGATTCCATTTATAGGAAGCTCTAGAATAGGCAATGTTGGTGAATGGCGGTAGAAATTAGACCAGTGGCTGCTTCTGTAGAAGATGGGTTGACCAGGAAGGAGCAAGAGATAACTTTAGAGCTTACTTTCACACGGGGTCTGAATCACATGTATGTACGCATTCACCAAAAATTGATTAGACAAACAATATATGGACCAGGTGTGGCGGCTCACACCTGTAATCCCAGCACATTGGGAGGCCAAGGCCAAGGATTGCTTGAACCCAGGAGTTCAAGACCAGCCTGAACAACAGAGGGAAACCCTATCTCTACTAAAATTAAAAAAAAAAATGATATAGGCATGGTAGTGAATGCCTGCAGTCCCAGCTACTTGGGAGGCTGAGGCAGGAGGATCACTGAAGCCCAGGAGGTCAAGGCTACATTGACCTATGATTGCACCACTGCACTCCAGCCTCGGTGACAGAGCATGATCCAGTCACAGAATAAAGAGAGAAAGAGAGAGAGAGAGAGTGAGAGAGAGACGAAGAGAGAGCCAGGTGTGATGGCTCATGCCTGTAATTCCAGCACTTTTGGACACTGAGGGAGGTGGATTGCTTGAGCCCAAGTTCAAGATCAGTTTGGGCAACATAGCGAAACCCCATCTCTACAAAAAATACAAAAATTAGCTGGGCATGTGGGTGCATGCCTGTAGCCCCAGCTGCTTAGGTGGCTGAGCTGGAAAGATTCCTTGAGCCCAGGAGGAGGTTGCAGTGAGCTAAGATCAAGCCACTGTGCTCCAGCCTGGGCAACAGATCAAGACCTTGTATTTTTTAAAAGTATGCATTTAAAAATTGTATTTATTTTGAGGGGACTTAGTCTCACTCTGTTGCCCAGGCTGGAGTGCAGTGGTACGATCTCAGCTCACGGCAACCTCTGCCTCCTGGGTTCAATCAATTTTCCTGCCTCAGCCTCCCGAATAGCTGGCATTGCAGGCAGGCATGCCCAGCTAATTTTTGTATTTTTAGTAGAGGTGGGGTTTCACTATACTGGCCATGCTCACTGGTCTTGAATTCCTGACCTCAGGCAATCTGCCCAGCTCAGCCTCTCAAAGTGCTGGGATTACAGGTGTGAACCACCATGCCTGGCCTATATATGCATTTGATATCACAATTATTTTTTTTTTCTGAGAGGGAGTCTCACTCTGTCACCCAAGCTGGAGTGCAGGGGCATGATCTCGGCTCACCACAACCTCCACCTGTCTGGTTCAAGCGATTCTCCTGCCTCATCCTCCCAAGTAGCTGAGATTACTGGCATGTGCCATCATGCCCAGCTGATGTTTATATTTTTAATAGAAACGGGGCTTCACCATGTTGGCCAGGCTGGTTACGAATTCCTGATCTCTAGTGATCTACCTGTCTTGGCCTCGCAAACTCAATTAAATTTTTTAATGATATGTAGGAAAAATGGAAAGCACTTTTTACAAAAGAATGACAACTAAAAATACAATAGTGTAGAAAATAACCTACATGTGATGGTTTATTTTCAATTCTAAGTGCCTTAGTTTTAAGCCAGCTACATGGAAATAGATAAAGAAGGAGAATGTACTGAGTCACCACCCCTCATTCCTGCCTTCCCTTTCACCCAACAACCAGGCGCCTATCGGTAAGGGCCCCCTCAACCACCCACTCCCCACCCCACTTCCACTTTCAAAATCCAGAGACACACCGACCTGGCTCAGAAGTTTCTCTTCATAGTGAGGAAGCACTGGAGAGCTGGTCAAGAGGCAGAAATGATGATCCACCTTCACACATAAGAGAAGAAATATGTCCTCATTTGCAATGATGGTGCCATTCTTCCTTATCCAGGAGTCCTTACAGACACCCAGAGCCCAGTCCTAAGAGTCGTCCACATCCAGCTCCTAGCAGTGTTTCCCAGAGAAGAAGCCCCGGGCTCCCCATGCAGCAAAATAGTCAGATCTGTCAGAATTCAAAGATCCACCTTCCTGTTCAGGTCTAAACCTCCAACTTCTCACATCCTCAAACAGGCTGATAGTGTGCTTGCTTACTTCACAATTGAAGGAAATTTTCACTGTAGACAGAAGAGAATGTTCCAGTGAAAAGCAGTTTATACATTCTTATGTTCAGATAAGAAACAGTCTCTCACTAGAAAACACAGGTCAAGATTGAAAGGCAACTTTTGTCTGGAAAAATGTTGGAATCAGAGGGTGTTAGGATATCTGCACAAGTAAATAGCTAAACTACACTGATCACAATTTCTTATAAACTCAGAAATATGAAGGGGAGGACTGTCATGCCTATGTCTAGTTAGCAACTTTTTATAACAACTGAAAAACTGGAAGCTCTTGCCCTGCCGCCAAGTCCATAGCAATAAAATTTATGTTCATCGCCTCTTCTCTGTCAGGGCAGAGCAGGAGGCTGGGGACAAGATGAGGTGGGGAGCCATTCTTACACCTAAAAATGTTATCACTTTGCCAGAAATATGATCTGCCACTTTAGCTACCAAATTCATACTTAAAGAAAATCTGAATCTGCCTTCTGAAAAGTAAAGATTCTTTGCAAGAATTATCTGACTTTCATGCCAGATTTTGGCACAGACTTCTTTTATCTGCCTGACTTATCATGATCTATCCTAGAGTTCTATCTAAGGACTCATCAACCACTAAATCACTTTCCTATTGTTCACAGATCCTCAGATTTGCATTGTTATTTAAGTTACTCATGTATGTTTTGGTTGATTAAAATGCACATGATTAAAATTACAAATGCTATGAAACCTCACCTGAAATGTACTTAAAAATAAGCACTGTCACCCAAATCACAATCATTAATGGCACTTACTTTGAAATTGAAATGTCCTGAATTAACTCAGTTCTGCATACCTCATGTAATACTTGTATACATGAAATTGGGTCAGAGAATGTTTCTAAGTCCTAAGGAGGCATTCTGCATGTTTCATTTTTTTTCTAAGTAATTTGTCATATGGCTGATTCTTATTACATTTCACCAGCTTTTATTTATTTGTTTGATGATAGTGAAACTATAAAGACCTATTCACAGACTATTTTCTTCTAGATCAAAGATCATTATACCAGGAAAACTGCCCATAGAAACCATACTTGAAGACATTACATGTTGTCCCAGCAAGAGGGCAAGACTCACCTGGAAAGCGGTTGAGCCTATGCACCAATCCAGCGACGGGCCCTGCAGTGAGCACTGGATGCATAGGCTGGGGCATGCGCAGCAGCACGGACTCGCTCCTGCAAGGAAGCAGGTGCAGTTAGTCAACCTTTCTGGTGTCTGTGTTTAAGAAATAGATTCCAACAGGAAATGCTTCATTCAAACCCACTTCTGATATTGTAATGTAACTCTACAATCCTAGGATGGGTTTGTGGCTCTCTTAGGGAATCTTTCTAAGGATTCATTCCGTTTCTAACCTACTGCCACTGAAAGATAATTGCCTCTCCCCCTATCTGCCACCAAATAGTTCATTTGTCTTTAATTATGATTCTGAATCCTAAAATTAGGCACCTATACAGAGCAACTTCTGCACTGAACTCTTCAAAACATTACCCCTTGAGTCACTTTGAAAAGTAAGAAAAGATTAATATCTGATAGAGGGTATAAGAAAACATATTCAACATAACACACAAACACATGAGTACACACACATACACACACAATCACACTGACACCTTATGTTGTTAAATTATGTGTTCACTTTGTTGGAAACTGATTGATGTTTTTCATAACATGCCTTGTGCTTCTGCTTGCAATGATGGAAAAATCAAAAACATACCTTGCCACGATGTCTCCCAAATCCTTTAAAGAGAGAGAAAAAAAGACTTCTTTAGAAAGTTTTTATTCTGGCCGGGTATAGTGGTTCACAACTGTATTTCTGGCACTTTGGGAGGCTAAGGTGGATGGATCATCTGAGGTCAGGAGTTCCAGACTAGCCTGGCCAAGATGGGGAAATCCCATCTCTACTAAAAATACAGAAATATTAGCTGAGTGTCATGGTACACACCTGTAGTCCCAGCTACTGGGGAGGCTGTGGCAGGAGAATCGCTTGAACCCAAGAAGTAGAGGTTTCAATGAGTTGAGATTGGGCCACTGCACTTCAGCCTGGGTGACAGAACAACACTCTTTCTCAAAACAAACGAACAAACAAATGAACAAACAAATGGTTATTCTGCCCGTCTAGTCTTTAGGTTTTGAAAACTTTAGAAGTACCACATACTATCACTGAAGTTCTTTTAAAATGTATTCTCATCTCTAACATTTATGCCAGTAAGACCAATTGACGGAATCTATTTCTGATAAATTCAGGACCCTGGATTTGAATGAGAGAGAAAGATGTGAATAGTGACTGCACATTGCTGCAGCT
>CAUYQU010007531.1:0-24183 GCA_963574635.1 Cheracebus regulus
AGGGGTGAACCGGCCCAGGTCGGAAACGGAGCAGGTCAAAACTCCCGTGCTGATCAGTAGTGGGATCGCGCCTGTGAATAGCCACTGCACTCCAGCCTGGGCAACATAGCGAGACCCCGTCTCTAAAAAAAAAAAAAAAAAGAAAAGAAAAAGAATTTAAAAAGAAAAAAAAAAAAAGTTGCACAGTTGATACTTATACCCAGATACTGCCACCATAGTTCATATCCTTGACCACTGTACTGTATACTATACTACCTTTTATTGTTGTTGTTAAGAGACAGGACCTTTCTGTGTTATCCAGGCTGGTCTCGAACTCCTGGCCTCAAACAATCCTCCCATTTTGGCCTCCCAAAGTTCTGGGATTACAGATGTGGGTCCCCACATGTAGCCTATACTGCCTTTTTGATAAGTCAAAACCACCTGGAGCCTCAACTAACCAATCCTATCATTAATTTCAAACTGGAAAAAATCTTGCATTTCTGTTGTTCTTTTAAGTTTATTTAGGCTGGGAAATATGAGCTCATTTAGATATATTTAGAAGCCAGAAAGGGAAGGAAACAGCCAGGTAGAAAAACCAGTCATTGGCCAGGCACAGTGTCTCACACCAGTAATCCCAGCACTTTGAGAGGCCGAGGTGGGTGGATCATGAAGTTAGGAGTTCAAGACCAGCCTGGCCAAGATGGTGAAACCCTGTCTCCACTAAAAATACAAAAATTAGCAGGGCGTGGTGGTGGGTGCCTATAATCCCAGCTACTTGGGAGGCTGAGGCAGAGAATTGCTTGAATCCAGGAGGCAGAGATTACAGTGAGCCGAGATTGCACCATTGCACTCCAGCCTTGGTGACAGTGAGACTCTGTCTGAAAAAAAAGCAAAATAGTCATTAAGTGAAGTCATACACCACAATAATAGGGCTTTTATGCCAAGGCCAGTCCACTTGATTCCATTATTTTGCTTAAATACTGGATAAGTTACTAAATATTTCAGAGGTTAAGAAGTTTTGAAGTTTGAAGACCATCTAGTCTTCTGTTCCCCTATTCCCTTCACTTTTTTTTAAGGCGGCGTTTCACTATTATTGCCCAGGCTGGAGTGCAATGGTACGATCTCTGCTCACTGCAGCCCCGACCTCCTGGGTTCAAACTATTCTGCCTTAGGCTCCCGAGTAGCTGGGATTATAAGCATGTGCTACAATGCTCAGATAATGTGGAATTTTTAGTAGAGACAGGGTTTCTCCGAGTTGGTCAGGCTGGTCTCAAACTCCTGACCTCAGGTGATCCTCGAGCCTCAGCCTCCCAAAGTGCTGGGATTACAGGCGCAAGCCACCACTCCTGGCCTTTTTTAAAAAATTTTTTTTCTTGAGACAGAGTCTCGCTCTGTCGTCCAGGCTGGAGTGCAATAGTGAGGTCTTGGCTCACTGCAGTCTCTGCCTCCTGTGTTCAAGCCATTCTCCTGCCTCAGCCTTCCGAGTAGCTGGGATTATAGGAACCCACCACCATGCCTGGCTAATTTTTGTATTTTTAGTAGAGACAGGGTTTCACCATGTTGGTCAGGCTGATCTCGAACTCCTTACCCCAAATGATCTGCCTGCCTTGGCCTCCCAAAGTGCTGGGATTACAGGTATGAGCCATCGTGCCTGGCCCTGTTTTACTTTTTAAAATTTATTTTTGGCCAGGCAAAGTGGCTCATGCCTGTAATCCCAGCACTTTGGGAGGCTGAGGTAGGCGGATCACTTAAGGCCAGGAGTTCGAGACCACCCTGGCCAACATGGCCAAACTCAGTCTCTACTAAAAATTACAAAAGTTAACTGGACGTGGTGGCATGTGCCTATAATCCCAACTACTCTGGAGGCTGAGGCAGGAGAATCACTTGAACCCGGGAGGTGGAGGTTGCAGTGAGCCAAGATTGGGCCCCGGCACTCTGGCCTGGGCAACAGAGTGAGATTCTGTTCCCCAACCAAAAAAAATTAGGCTGAGATTGTAATCCCAGCACTTTTGGAGGCTGAGGTGGGTAGATCACCTGAGGTCAGGAGTTTGCCACCAGCCTGACTAACATGGTGAAGCCCCATCTCTCCTAAATGAAAAAAGAAATAGCCAGGCTTGATGGCACATGCCTGTAATCCGAGCTACTTGGGAGGCCGAGACAGGAGAATTGCTTATAACTGGGAGGTGGAGCTTGCAGTGAGCTGAGATCATGCCATTGCACTCCAGCCTGGGCAACAAGAGCAAAACTGTCAAAAAAAAAAAATTTTTTTTAAATTTACATACAGTAAAATTATTGTGGTGATATAGTCATAACTCATAGAATGACAAATACATAACTGTCATGTAAGCACCACAACACTCAAGATACAGAACAATTTCACTCCCCACCCTTGCAGATTTAATCATGCTGCTCCTTTGTAGTCAAACACTCCTCTGCCCCAGACTCCTTAGCAGCCACTGATCTGTTTTCTATCCCTATAACTGTTTTTTTCTGGAGTGGCCTATAGATGGAATTATATAGCCATCTGAGCCTTGCCTTTTTCACTTAGCATGATACATTTGAGATTCATCTATGTTGTTGCATGTATCAGTAGTCTTTTGTTGCTATTGTTAAGACAGTCTTACTCTGCTGCCCAGGCTGGAGTGCAATGGTTTGATCTCTTCACACTGCAACCTCTGCCTCCTGGGTTAAAGCGATTCTTCTGCTTCAGCCTCTCAAGTAGCTGGGATTACAGGCTCAAGCCACCATGCCCAGCTAGTTTTTGTACTTTTAGTGGGGACAGGGTTTCACCATGTTGGCCAGGCTGGTCTCAAACTCCTAACCTCAGGTGATCCACCCACCTCGGCCTCCCAAAGTGCTGGAATTACAGATGTGAGCCACTGCAACCAGCCTTTCCTTTTTGAGTATTCCATTGAATGGTTATACCATAATTTGTTTATCTCTTCACCATTTGAAGGACACCTGGATTGTTTTCAGTTTTCAGTGTTGTGAATGATGTTGCTATAAACATTTATATACAGATTTTTGTGTGAATGTAAGTTTTCATTTCTCTGGAGTAAGTACCTAGGAGTGGGATTGCTGAGTCATGTAAGTATATGTTTAACTTTATGACCAAACTGTCTTCCAAAAAAAACTATACCATTTTACATTCACACCAGCAATGTATAAAGATTTCAGTTCCTTTGCATCCTCTCCATCATTGTTTTTGTTAAATTTTAGCTATTTTGTCTTATTATTATTATTTTTTGAGACATGGTTTCACCATGTTGCCCAGGCTGGTCTTGAACTCCTTAGCTCAGGCAATCCATTAGCTTCCCAAAGTACTAGCTAGGATTCCAGGCGTGAGCCACCGCGCCTGGCCATTTAGCTATTTTATATAGGTATATCATGTCTTTTAAAATTTGCATCTTCCTGATGACTAATGATATTGAGCATCTCTTCATGTGCTTATTTGCCATTTGTTTATCTTCTTTGATGAAGAGTCTGCTCACATCTTTTTCCCATTTAAATAAATAAGTAAGTTAGGGTCTCATTATGTTACTCAGGCTTGTCTCAAACTCCTGAGCCCGAGCAATCCTCCTGCCTTGGCCTGCCAAAGTACTGGGATTACATGCATGAGCCATCATGCCCAGTCTGCCCATTTTCTTTTCTTTTCTTTTCTTTTTTTTTTCTGAGAGACAGAGTCTTGCTCTGTTGCCCAGGCTGTAGAGCAGTGGTGTGAGCTCACCGCAACCTCTGCTTCCCAGGTTCCAGTGGTTCTCCTGCCTCAGCTTCTCAAGTAGCTGGGACTATAGGCATGTGCCAACAAACCCAGCTAATTTTTGTATTTTTTTAGTAGAAACAGAGTTTCACTATATGTTGGCCAGGCTGGTCTTGAACTCTTGACCTCAGGTGACCCACCCTCCTAGGCCTTCCCAAGTGATGAGATTACAGACATGAGCCACCATGCCAGGCTGAGTCTGCCCATTTTCTAAACTGGGTTCTTACTCTCTTATTGTTCAATTTGGAAAAAAAAAAAAAAAATTTCCCTCCCCCACCAGCCTTTGCAATGAAAATTCTTTTTTTGTTGTTGTTTTTTATTATTTATTTATTTATTTTAAGATGGGGTTTCACCATGATGGCCAGGCTGATCTTGAACTCCTGACCTCAGGTGATCCACCCACCTCGGCCTCCCAAAGTGCTAGGATTACAGGCGTGAGCCACTACAGCTGGCCGAAAATTCTTTATATGTGCTGGATACAAGTTATTTTTTGGCTACGTGATTTATGAATATTTTCTCCTAATCTATGACTTATCTTCTTTTTTCTTTTGAAGAGCAGAAGTTTTATATTTTGACTAAGTTCACGCTATCAGTTTTTTTCTTTTGTGGATTATACTTTTGGTGTTGTATCTAAGTACTCCGACTAACCTGAAGTCTTGAAGATTTTTCCTGTTTTCTTTAAAATGTTGTATATTTTTACATTAGGTCTATGATCAATTTTGAACTTTTTTTGTTGTTGTTTTTTGTTTTTGAGATGGAGTCTGGAACTGCCACCCAGGCTAGAGTGCAGTGGTGCGATCTCAGCTCACTGCAACCTCTGCCTCCCAGGTTCAATTGATTCTCCTATCTCAGCCTCCTGAGTATCTGGGATTACAGGTGCGTGCCACCATGCTCAGCTAATTTTTTTAGTTTTAGCAGAGACAAGCTTTCACCATGTTGGTCAGTCTGGTCTCGAACTCCTGACCTTGTGATCTTCTGCCTGCCTTGGCCTCCCAAAGTGCTGGGATTACAAGCATGAGCCACTACGCCCAGCCCTGAATTTATTTTCGTGTAAATGTGGGCATGGAAGCTTGTGCCTATAATCCCAGCACTTTGGGAGGCTGAGGCTGGAGGATCACTTGAGCCCAACAGTTTGAGAGCAGCCTGGGCAACATGGTGATACCTCCTTTCTACAAAACGTATAAAACAACCTGGGCATTGTGGTGTGAATCTGTACTTCCAGCTACTGGGGAAGCTGAGGTGGGAGGATAGCTTGAGTCCAGCTGGTTGACACTGTAGTGAGCTATGATTGCACCACTGCACTCCAGCCTGGGCCACAAAGCAAGACCCAGCTCTAAAAAAATAAACAAGATTGGCCAGGCGGGGTGGCTCACGCCTGTAATCCTAGCACTTTGGGAGGCCAAGGTGGGAGGATCACCTGAGGTCAGGAGTTCAAGACCAGCCTGGCCATCAGGGTGAAACCCCATCTTATATTTAAAAAAATAATAATAATAAACAGATTAGAGTTGGGTGTGGTATCTTTTGCACATAATCACAGCTATTCGGGAAGCTGAGGGCAGAGGATTGATAGAAGCCGAGAGTTCAGGGCTGTCCTGGGCAACATAGCAAGGCACCTGTCTCTAAAAAAAATAGAAAAAAATTAGCCAGGTGGGGCTTGCACTTGTAGACCAGCTACTCAAGAGGCTGAAGCAAGAGGATTGCTTGAGCCCAGGATTTTGGGGGTACAGTGAGCTGTGATTTCACTACTGCACTCCAGCCTAGACAACAGTGAGATCCCATCTCTGCAAACAAACAAAAAAGAATTCCAGCCGGGCTCAGTGGTGCGTGCCTGTAGTCCCAGCTATTCGGGAGGCTGAGGCTGGAGGATCTCTTGAGTCCAGGAGTTCTGGGCTATAGTGTGCTATGCTGATTGGGTGTCCGCACTAAGTTTGACATCAATATGGTGACCTCCCAGGAGCAGGGGACCACCAGGTTGCCTAAGGAGGGGTGAACCGGCCCAGGTCAGAAATGGAGCAGGTCAAAACTGTGCTGATCAGTAGTGGGATGGCGCCTGTGAATAGCCACTGCATTCTAGCCTGGTCAACATAGCGAGACCCCATCTCTTAAAAAAAAAAAGAATTCTGGCCGGGCGCAGTGGCTCACACCTGTAATCCTAGCACTTCGGGAGGCCGAGGTGGGTGGATCACCTGAGGTCAGGAGTTCAAGACCAGCCTGGCCATCATGGTGAAACCCCATCTTAAAAAAATAAAAAATAAATAAAAATAAAAAATAAGGAAAAAAGAAAAAGAATTCCAAGGCCAGGCACAGTGGCTTATGCCTGTAATCCCAGCACTTTGGGAGGCTGAGGTGGGCAGATCACTTGAGGTCAGGAGTTGGAGACCAGCTTGGCCAACGTGGGAAAACCCAGTCTCTACTAAAAATACAAAAAAATTAGCTGGGTACTATGGTGTGCACCTGTAATCCCAGCTACTTGGGAGGCTGAGGCAGGAAAACTGCTTGAACCCAGGGGGCCAAGGTTGCAGTGAGCCCAGATCGCATCACTGCACTCCAGCCTGAGTGACAGAGTGAAACTGTGTCTCAGAAACAAACCAAAAAGAAAAGAGTATGATCTATTTCTTCAGAGAAAAAAATCCAAATAGTAGTTTAATTTTTTTTCCATAGGTAACATATGCACATAATACAGGATTTGGGGTGTACAGTGAAAAATAAGATTCTCCCATCTTGGTCTCATAGGCCACCCAGATACCACCATTCCGCCTCCTCCCTCTGTTACCAGTTTCTTGTATCTTTCTAGGAATAGTTTATGAATTTACAACTGTGTGTCTGTGTGTGTGTGTGTTTATTTTTGAGACGGAGTCTTGCTCTGTCGCCCAGGCTAGAGTGCACTGGTGCAATCTCAGCTCACTGCAACCTCCACCTCTCGGGTTCAAGCAATTCTTCTGCCTCAGCCCCCTGAGTAGCTGGGATTACAGGTGCCTGCCACCATGTCCGGCTAATTTTTGTATTTTTAGTAGAGATGGTGTTTCACCATCTTGGTCAGGTTGGTCTTGAACTCCTGACCTTGTCATCCACCTGCCTCAGCCTCCCAAAATGCTGGGATTACAGGCGTGAGCCACCATGCCTGGCCAATATTTGTGTTTTAATAAATGATAGCAAATTATTCTCCCATTCTATACCTTGCATTCATTCATTGAACAATTTATCTTGGAGACCATGTAATGAGCCGCCTCATTTGTTAAAAAAAAGTTTATTTAGAGCATTCACATGTCATACAAATCACCAATTTAAAGTGTATGATTCTACAAACCACAGTGCTTCTGTTAAGGTATGATTCAGTGGGTTTTTTTTTAAATACAATCAGGGTTGTACAGCCATCACAATGTAATTTCAGATCAATTTTTTATCCCCTAAAAGAAACCGAATACCCATTAGCAGTCAGTCACTATTCCTCTCCTACATGCCCTGGCCATAGGCAACCCCTAATCTATTTTCTGTTTATGGGTTTACCTATTCTGGACATTTTATATACTTGGAATCATATAATATGTAGTCTTTTGTGACTAGCTTTTTTAGTTTTTTTTTGAGATGGAGTCTTGCTCTGTCACCCAGGGTGGAGTGCAGTGGCGAGACCTCAGCTCACTGCAACCTTCACCTCCCAACTTCAGGAAATTCTTGTACTTTGGCCTCCTGAGGGATTACATGACCCCTGCCTGGCTAATTTTTGCATTTTTTTGGTAGAGATGGGTTTTACCATATTGGCCAGGCTGGTCTTGAACTCAAGTTTTCCTTTCTGTAGGATGAATATCTAGGAGTACACTGTTTTTCCTGGGAGCTGGGAGGGGTGTTTGATTTACTGTTGTTGGTTTTAGTATAATTTACATACAATAAAATGCACAGATCTTAAATGTTTAGTGGGAGGAGTTTGACAGTTGTATAAACCCATGTATTGCCACCCACTCAAATGTGTTACAGTTTTAAAATCATACCATATCAAGGAATAGTTTAGGAAACTAAGGGTAATGTTAGTCTGGCAGTGGGTGTCTGGTTATCATCTGTTTTGTTTTGTTTTTATAGGAATAGCTTGCTTAGCCAGAATTCAAAATTCGGAAGTATTGTTTGCTTTTCAGCAAGGTCAATGACAGCAGTAAATTTTTGTCTAGTTTCTTAGAGAGAAACTGATTTTTCCCCTTCCCCAGGTTCCACTTACTTCTTTCCTTCTTTTTTTTTTTTTTGAGACGGAGTCTCACTGTCGCCCTGGCTGGAGTGCAATGGCCTTATCTTGGCTCACTGCAACTTCTGCCTCCCAGGTTCATGTCTCAGCCTCCTGACTAGCTGGGATTACAGGCGTATGCCACCATGCCTGGCTAATCTACCTATTTTTAGTAGAGACGGGTTTCACCATGTTGGCCAGGCTGGTCTCAAACTCCTCACCTCAAGTGATCCACTTGCCTCGCTCTCCCAAAGTGCTGTGATTATAGGCATGAGCCACCGTTCCCAGCCTCCACTTATTTCATTAAAGTGACATTGGAGCTATTCCTTAAGGTTATTTCCTAATTTCATCCAACCTCACTGGAAACAAGAAAACAAGGGCCGGGCGCGGTGGCTCACGCCTGTAATCCAAGCACTTTGGAGGCCAAGGTGGGTGGATCACCTGAGGTCAGGAGTTCAAGACCAGCCTCACCAACATGGTGAAACCCCGTCTTTAAAAAAGAAAAAGAAAAAAAAAAATCCTAATTTGGTAATGTGAATATTCATATTTGGTACTATGTCGATAGGCTGTATTTTTTTGTCTCCAAATCTTAAGGTCTCAGCTCACTGCACCCTCTGCCTCCTGGGTTCAAGGGATTCTCCTGCCTCAGCCTCCAGTAGCTGGGATTACAGGCACCTGCTACCACGCCCGGCTAATCTTTTGTAATTTTAGTAGAGACAGGGTTTCACCATGTTAGGCCAGGCTGGTCTTGAACTCCTGATCTCAAGTGATCTGCCCACTTTGGCCTCCCAAAGTGCTGGGATTACAGGCATGAGCCACCACACCCAGCCCTAAAAAAAATCTTTCAAGAGGCGGGCGTGGTGGCTCATGCCTGTAATCCCAGCACTTTGGGAGGCCGAGGCAGGCGGATCACAAGGTCAGGAGTTCTAGAGCAGCCTGGCCAACATGGTGAAACCCTGTCTCTACTAAAAATACAAAAATTAGGTGAGTGTGGTGGCACGTGCCTGTAGTCCCAGCTACTCGAGAGGCAGAGGCAAGAGAATTGCTTGAACCCAGGAGGCAGAGGGTGCAGTGAGCCGAGACCGCGCCATTGCACTTCAGCCTGGGTGACAGAGTGAGACTCCTCTCAAAAAAAAAAAAAATTTAAAGAGACGGGGCTGAGTGTGGTGGTGGCCCAAGCCAGTAATTTCAGTACTCAGGCTGAGGCAGGGGAATTGCTTGAGGCCAGGTGTTTGAGACCATCCTCGGTAGCATAGCAAGACCCCATCTCTACCAAAAAAAAAAAAAATTAACTGGGTGCAGTGGTGTGCATCTGTAGTCCTAGTTACTTAAGAGGTTGAGATGGGAAAATCGCTTGAGTCCACGAGTTCAAGGCTACAGACAATCATGACTGCACCACTACACTCTAGCCTGGCTTACAGAATGAGACCTTGTCTTAAAATAAAAAAAAGAGAGAGAGAGAAAGATTGAGATAGTGTCTCATAATGTTGCCAAGTCTAACCTCAGACTCCTGGGCTCGAGCATTACTCCTACCTCAGCCTCTTGAGTAGCTGGGATTACAGGTACATACCACCACACCCAGCTATGTCTCCAGATGTTATAACAAATTCTCATTCAAAAATCTTTATTATAAAATGTCTCCACTCATTTTGTGTGATACTCAGTATTATTTGGGGAGTCCCTTGAAGGTTGTGGGAGTGTTTTGAGAGATATAATATGTTTAGTGTGAGGCTAGAGTGATGAAGATACAGTGTGATAATCTTTAATGGGGCTTTTCCATAGAACTTGTGTTGGGAAAATAGTTAGCTTTTATAATATTAGAACAGCTATTAGCATGTTAAGAAAGGTTTCTATGCTGACTCTTCTATTGGTAATGTTTGTTGATAGGAGAGAAGGGGATAAGGAGGCCACATATGGTTAAAACAAACAAGTGATCCTAATACTCTGCTGTCCCTTTCAGCTGGTTCTTGGCCAGCAAGTCAGCCTAGTTTTTTTTTTTTTTTTTTTTTTTTTTAAACCAGTACATATTTAGTTGCTTTTATTGAGAGTAAACCAGGAGAACATGATTTCTCATCTTATTATTATTTTTTTGAGAATCTCGCTCTGTTGCTCAGGCTGGAGTGTGGTGGCCTGATCTCAGCTCACTGCGGACTCTACCTCCTGAGTTCAAGCGATTCTCCTTGCCTCAGCCTTCCAAATAGCTGAGATTACAGGCACTTGCCACCAGGCCTAGCTATTGGCTAGTTTTTGTATTTTTAGTAGATACCAGGTGTCAACATGTTGTCCAGGCTAGTCTCAAACTCCTAACCTCAAGTGATCTGCCTGCCTTGGCCTCCCACAGTGCTGGGATTATAGGCGTGAGGTACTGGGCCAGGCCAGATTTCTCATATTAGAAAGTCAGACAGTGTGTTGAGGAAGAACTCAGCACTAGGGAAAGAGTAGAATAGATACAGATAGACATTTATGTTGCCAACTTTTACCGAGTTCTGAAAGCCATTGACATAACTTGCCAACTTTTACCGAGTTCTGAAAGCCATTGACATAACTTCTGCAGGTTCATATCCCACAATTTTGCCCAATCAAATATTCCATATGCTGTTAGCTTATCCCTAACAGCACTCATTTTATAAGAAGATGGTCTAGGCTGGGTGGAGTGGCTCATACCTGTAATTCCAGCACTTTGGGAGGCCGAGGTGGGCGGATTACGAGGTCAAGAGATTGAGACCATCCTGGCCAACATGGTGAAACCCTATCTCTAATAAAAATACAAAAATTAGCTGGGCTTGGTGGCGTGTGCCTGTAGTCCCAGCTACTTGGGAGGCTGAGGCAGGAGAATTGCTTGGCCCCAGGAGGTGGAGGTTGCAGTGAACTGAGAATGCGCCACTGCACTCCAGCCTGGTGACAGAGCAAGACTCCATCTAAAAAAAAAACAAAGATGGTCTATATGTGCCATAATCATCATTAATTAATTTTCAAAGTTGCTCATAAAGGAGGTGGAGATGTTTGTCTTGGCTCCCACTAAGGAAAATGAGATATATTTTTCCACATCCAATTTGCTTGGATCCTGGTTGGTAAAGATGTACCAGGCCATGCAGCTAAAATGATTCCATGGCAAGGATATTGCTTGATGCTAGTTGTTCATTTACAGGTAGCTTTTGAAAATGGCTGCCTCTCATTTCACCGGGCTCACAGCTGTTGCTGATGTAATTAAAGATCTAGACACTCAGATAGCTGTAAGTAAGTTTGAGGCTACCGTGGGCAAAACTTGGTGAATGTGCTTCTGATTGTCATGACACCCAAGCTGACGTCCACAGAGTAAACCTCATGGCTCTAAGATTCAGGAGTCTCAGCTGTTTCAGGCTAGGGTCTCTGCATGTACTTAGATTGCTAACACTCAGAGAAAAATTGCTCTTTATAAAGAGGAGTTTACTTTTAACAACGGCTAAAAGTTACATTTTTGGGGCATACCCCTGACATAGACTTAAGCATGTTTGAAATGCCAAAATGAACGAGTCTGTATTGTTAAGCTTTGTGACTGATTATTTTAAAGGATGCGATTGTGTCATGACTTATTTGAATTTAACATTATTTGATACTTTAAAAATAATGCATGTAGTACTTAACTATTTTTACAAAGTTCTCAAAAATGACTTGCTTATTCTAGTTATCTTTATTTTATTTCATTTTATTTTTAGACAATGTCTCACTCTGTTACCTAGGCTGGAGTGCAGTGGTGGTATGATTACAGCTCATTTCAGCCTCAGCGTCTTGGATTCAGGCAATCCTCCTCCCTTAGCCTCCTGAGTAGCTAGGACTACATGCTAAGTGGGATTTTTTTTTTTTTTGAGGTGGAGTTTCACTCTTGTTGCCCAGGCTGGAGTGCGATGGTGCAATCTCAGTTCAGCGCACCCTCTGCCTTCCAGGTTCAAGCAGTTCTCCTGCCTTAGCCTCTCAAGTAGCTGGGATTACATGTGCCACCATGCTTGGCTAATTTTGTATTTTTAGTAGAGACAGGGTTTCTTCATGTTGGCCAGGCTGGTCTCGAACTCCCAGCTTCAGGTGATCTGCCTGCCTGGGCCTCCCAAATTGCTGGGATTATAGGCGTGAGCCACCATGCCCGGCCCCTAAGTGGTTTTTTGTTTGGTTGGTTGGTTTGTTTGTTGAGACAGAGTCTCATTCTGTTGCCCACGCTGGAGTACAGTGGCAGGATCTTGGCTCACTGCAAGCTGTGTCTCCCATGTTCAAATGATTCTCCTGCCTCAGCCTTCCCAAGTAGCTGGGAGGGATTACAGGAGTGTGCCACCATGCCCAGCCAATTTTTTTGTATTTTTGGTAGAGATAGGGTTTCACCATGTTGGTCAGGTTCATCTCAAAGTCCTGACCTCAGGTAATCCACCCGCTTTGGCCTCCCAAGGTGCTGGGATTATAGGCATGAGCCACCACACCCAGCCCCAGTTAAGTTTTTGCAGATAGGGCTTCCCTATGTTACCCAGGCTATTCTGTAACTCCTGGGCTCAGGTGATCCACTTCAGGCACCCAAAGTGCTGGGATTACAATGAGCCACTTCACCCAACCCTAGTTTTCTTTTGTACATAAGATTCCTTATTTCATTTAATTTCTTGTTTCAATTTTGTGGACAATTTTATTTAACATTTGGAGAAGAGATGGTTTCTAAATGTCAGGTTAAAGCAATAACCATTCTTCATTCCCTCAATTTTTAACATGTAGGTATTAAATGGTCACCATTCCATATATACTGAAGAACTCTCAAAGTCTAACAGACCTGATTTTACTTACTTTTTTTTTTTTTTTTGCTAGAGATAAGGTCTCACTATGTTACCCAGGCTGGTCTTGAACTACTGGCCTCAAGTGATCTGCCCACCTGGCCCTCCCAGAGTGCTGAGATTACAGTTGTGAGCCATTGCACCAGGCCTCTTTTTACTCTCAAGACTCATCCTTTATTACAGGTTCTTCTAGAACTAATTCTTGTACTTTTCTTCTCCAGTTAATTGGCCTTGGTCCTCACAGCTCCAAAAAGAAACAAGATCTCGATAAGCTCTATGAGCTGAAGTCCAAAGCTCGGCAGATTATGAACCAGTTTGGCCCCTCAGCCCTAATCAACCTCTCCAATTTCTCATCCATAAAACCGGAACCAGCCAGCACCCCTCCACAAGGCTCCATGGCCAATAGTACTACAGTGGTAAAGATACCAGGCACTCCTGGGACAGGAGGTCGTCTTAGCCCTGAAAACAATCAGGTATCATCCTCTTACTCTTTCTTCCCTGTAGCCGCCTCTAACCTATTATTTCAACCTGTAATACTTAAGAGATGTCCATCTTGTATGCTGCCTTTTTTCTCTTAGCTGAAAAGATCTTTTCCCTCTTGTGGATTTCTAACTTTTTTTGTTTGTTTGTTTTAATGTAAGTAGAGAGTTTATTTGGGCCAAATTTGAGGACCCCAACTCAGGAGACACAGATTCAATTTGCCCTCAATATATGCTCCTGTAACATTCTTTAGCAAATTATCATGTGCAGTGTTTATCAAGTTTTACTGTGTTGTATATTGTTGTGTGTATCCATGTATACATCCATCCATACATACACACTAACACAATACCTTGCCTGTGATAGGTGTTTTTTTTCTTTCATTTTGATAGGTGTTTTATATATATGTTAACTATATAGTTGTTAAATAAAATAATTGATTCATTTTTCCTATGATGGAAATACTCTTGGTTCTAGTCATTCCATCTTGTAGTTCATCCAGTTGCTGCCATTATTAATTTTCTGCAGTGATTCTAAAATCTGCTCCCTTCTTTCTACCCATAATTCTGATTTTGCCTCCAGAGCCACAAGAAATAAGTATAATCTCTTTGACTTGGGTTTTGTAGGCTGTGTAGAAAAAAATGAATGAGTTGGCCCAGTATTTCAAGGGAATGAATGGAGGAACTGGCAAAGGTTAATGAGGGATGGTTGGGTAGACAATCAGGAGATCAGCCTCTTTTGAATATGGAATCTGTTGTAGAAGACAGAATTTAAAATTGTATAGGTAGCTGGGCATGGTGGCTCAAGCTTGTAATCCCAGAACTTTGGGAGGCCGAGGCAGGCGGATCACTTGAGGTTGGGAGTTTGAGGCGAGCCTAACCAACATGGAAATCAAGACTATCCTGGCCAACATGGTGAAACCCCATCTCTACTAAAAATACAAAATTACCTGGGCGTGGTGGCACATGCCTGTATTCCCAGCTACTTGGGAAGCTGAGGCAGGAAAATCCCTTGAATCCGGGAGGTGGAGGTTGCCATGAGCTGAGATCGCAACATTGCACTTCGGCCTGGGCAACAAGAGAGAAATTCTGTCTCAAAAAAAAAAAAATTGTATAGGTAGGATTATGGCAGAACATAGTGACCCTGTACTCGTAAATTTCCATTGGAACTTTTAGGTAATAGACGATCTTTGCAGATATTTAATAAAGAAGTAAAAGTATGTAATAAAAATAGTGTGTCCTATAGAGGAGTAACTTGGCAGTAAGGGGACAGGATGGGTAGAAAAGGAGGTTAGACTGGGTAGATGACCAATTCTAAGACTTTTGCAATAAATCAAGACATGTAGTGAAGGCTTGAATTAGGTGATTATGATAGAATGAAGAAGAATGGATAGATATGAAACATCATTAACAAATATTTATTTATTTTTTAGAGAAAGAGTTTTGCTCTTTTGCCCAGGCTAGAGTGCAATGGTATAATCATAGCTCACTATAGCCTCAAATTTCTGAGTTCAAGCAATCTTCCCACCTCAGCCTCCTGAGTAGCTAGAACCACAGGCATGCACCATTATGCTTGGTTAATTTTTTTGTTGTTCTTGTAGAGACAAGCTCTTGCTGTGTTGCCCAGGCTGGCCTCAAGTGATCTTCCCTCCTCTGCCTCCCAAAATGCTGGGATTACAGATGTGAGCCACCATGCCCAGCTGAATATTCATTTTAGAAAATTATTTTCGGACAAGCACGGTGGCTTATGCCTGTAATCCCAGCACTTTGGGAAGCCAAGTGGGCGGATCACCTGAGGTCGGTAGAAGACAGAATTTAAAATTGTATAGGTAGCTGGGCGTGGTGGCTCAAACTGCAACAAGAATCCAAATTGGTTAGATGAATGCTGGGCCACGGCGGTTCACGCCTGTAATCCCAGCACTTTGGGAGGCCGAGATGGGTAGATCACCTGAGTCAGGAGTTCGAGACCAGCCTGTCCAACATGGAGAAACAGCATCTCTACAAAAAATACAAAATTAGCCAGGTGTGGTGGCACATGCCTATAATCCCAGCTACTCAGAAGGCTGAGGCAGGAGAATCACTTGAACCCAGGAGGCAAAGGTTGCAGTGAGCCGAGATTGTACCATTGCACTCCATCCTGGGCAAGAAGAGCAAAACTCTGCCTCAAACAAACAAACAAAAATTATTTTCTTTTTTTTCTTATTTCAAAAGTTATACATGTTTATTACAGAAGCTGCAGAAATACACAAAAAATAAACAGCCCATAATTCTAATGCCACCACCGTAAAATAGCCATGGTTAACATTTTAGTGTATGTATTTTGGTTTTTTTTTTCTTTTGTTCTCTTTTTTTTTTTTTTTAGTGGAATTTTACTAGAAGCTTTAGAGCAAGAAAGAAAGAAAAGTGCCTAATTTTTAAAAATTATATATATATATTTATATTTATATTTATATATATATTTTAAATAGAGATACAGTCTTGCCATGTTGCCCAGGCTGGTTTCAAATACCTGAGCTAGGCAGTCCTCCCGCCTTGGCCTTCCAAAGTGCTGGGATTACAGGCATGAGCCACTGTGCCTGGCCATTTTTTTTTTTTTTTTTTTTTTTGAGACAGAGTCTTGCTCTGTCCTCAGGCTGTAGTGCAGTGGCGTGATCTTGGCTCACTGTAACCTTCGCCTCCCGGGTTCAAGCAATTCTCCTACCTCAGTCTCCTTAGTAGCTGGGACTACAGGCGAGCGCCAAAACGCCCAGCTGTTCTTTTTGTATTTTTAGGGGAGACAGTGTTTCACTGAGTTGGCCAGGATGGTCTTGATCTTTTGACTTCGTGATCCGCTCACCTTGGCCTCTCAAAGTGCTGGGATTACAGGCATGAGCCACTGCATCCGGCCCTTTTTGTTTTTTTTTATATGGAGTCCCACTGTGTCACCCAAGCTGGAGTGCAGTGGCATAATCTCAGCTCACTGCAACCTCCACCTCCTGGGTTCAAGTGATTCTCCTGCCTCTGCCTCCCGAACAGCTGGGACTACAGATGCCCACCACCATGCCCAACTACTTTTTATATTTTTTAGTAGAGATGGAGTTTCACCATATTGGCCAGGCTGGTCTTGAACTCCTGACCTCGTGATCCACCTGTCTCAACCTCCCAAAGTGCTCAGATTACAGGCAGAGGGCTTGCTGTGTTCCCCAGGCTGGAGTGTAGTGGCACAATTGTAGCTCACTGCAGTCTTCAACTCATGGCCTCAAGTGATCCTCCTGTCTCAGCTTCCTGCGTACTTGGGACTATAGGCACAGATCACTGTGCCTGGCTTTCTTTTGATTACTTACTTTATTTTATTTTTATTTTATCCAAGGAGTAGGGAGGAAGGAGCTTGACCACTATTTAATGGCATACATATGTAACATGACATTTCCTTTATGAAGGCTGCCCTCAGAGAGCTTTTAGCCTATTAAGTCAGAAACAGGGAAGTGTATAAATATGCACAATGAAAAAGGGTGCGCAAGATACAGTAGAGGCCAAATGAGGAAGTGGTTACTTCTACTGGGATGGGCTAGGAAAGGCATTACAAAGAGGCACCATGAGCTGAGCATGTAGAAAGAAGGGAGGAAGAGCATGTATAGCACTTTGGGAGGCCAAGGTGGAAGAATCACTTGAGCCCAGGAGTTCAAGAGCAGGCTGCACAACATAGTGAGATCCCGTCTCTCCAAAAAAAAAAAAAAAAAAAAAAAAAGTAGCCAGGTGTGGTGGCATGTGCCTATGGTCCCAGGTACCTGGGAAGCTTAGGTGGGAGAGCTTGTCAATCAAGGCAACAGTGAGCCATGATCATGCCACTGCACTCCAGTGGGCAATACAGCGAGACCCTGTCTCAAAAAAAAAAAAAAAAAACTTGCCTAAAGGCAAGGGGCATGGTACAATTTATGGTGGTCAGAGAATTGCAGATTTCTTATGTAGATAGGCACAGTGAGAAAAAGACATGAGGGTGAAATACACTGTCTGACAGCTGGATGCTGGCCTGTCTTCAAACTGCTCTTTCCACCTTTCCCTAAGTTACTTCTGTCGTGAGAGTGTAGTCTTATAGCAGCATAGTCAGGTAGGGCAGACTGTGAACTCTTTGGAAAGTGGAAACTAAGCCCAACAATTTGACAGCCTTTCTTCATTACAGGATAATGATCTATTTTGTTTCCTTAATACTGGCTGAAAAATCTTTTCCTAATTAACTTTAGGTATTGACCAAGAAGAAATTGCAGGATTTAGTAAGAGAAGTGGATCCTAATGAGCAGTTGGATGAAGATGTGGAGGAGGTAAGGTGGGGGTGGGTACCCCAGAAACTGGTCCCTAAGAACTGGTATAGCATAGTGGTTAAGAGCACAGACAGGCCAGATGCAGTGGCTCATGCCTTTTGAGAGACTGAAGGAGGAAGATGGCTGGAGCCCAGAAGTTCAAAACCAGCCTGGGCAATATAGTGAGACATTGTCTCTGCAAAACATTACAAAATTAGCTGAGCGTGGTGGTGTGCCCCTGTAGTTCCAGCTACTAGGGAGGCTGAGGTGTTCTTAAACCTGGGAGGCCAAGGTTGCAGTAAGACAAGATTGCACCACTGCACTCCAGCCTGGGTGACAGAGCATGACCCTGTTTCCAAAAAAAAAAAAAGAGGGCCGGGGATGGTGGCTCACACCTGTAATCCTAGCACTTTGGGAGGCTGAGGTGGGCAGATCATGAGGTCAGGAGTTGGGGACCAGCCTGGCCAACATAGTGAAATCCCATCTCTACTAAAAATACAAAAATTAGCCAGGCATGGTGGCACACGCCTATAGTCCCACCTATTCAGGAGACTGAGGTAGGAGAATCTCTTGAACCCAGGAGGCAGAGGTTGCAGTGAGCGAAGATCGAGCCACTGCACTCTAGCTTGGGCAACAGAGTGAGACTTCGTATCAAAAAAAAAAAAAATGGCTAGGCTCGGTGGCTCATGCCTGTAATCCCAGCACTTTGGGAGGCTAAGGTGGGTGAATCACCTGAGGTCAGGAGTTTGAGACCAACCCGGCCAACAAGATGAAACCCTGTCTCTACTAAAAATGCGAAAATTAGCCAGGTGTGGTGGTGGGCGCCTATAATCCCAGCTGCTTGGGAGGCTGAGAGGAGAATCGCTTGAACCTGGAAGGCGGAGGTTGCACCCAAAAAAAAAAAAAAAAGGCCAGTGCAGTGGCTCATGCCTGTAATCCCAGCACTCTGGGAGGCTGAGGTAGGCAGATCACTTGAGGTCAAGAGTTTGAGACCAGCCTGGCCAACATGGTGAAACTCCATCTCCACTAAAGGTAAAAAAAAAAAAAAAATTTAGCTGGGCGTGGTGGTACATGCCTGTAATCCCAGCTACTTGGGAGGGTGAGGGAGAAGAATTGCTTGAACCCAGGAGGCTGAGGTTGCAGTAAACTGAGATCACGACACTGTACTCTAGCCTGGGTGACAGAGCAAGACTCAGTCTCAAAAAATAATAATAAAATAAGAGCAGAGACAAATCTAAATTTGATTCTTGGCCCTTCCACATACCAGCTGTGTTGCTGTAGACAAGTCACCTAAGTTTTTGAGACTTAGGTTTCTCCTATATTAGTAGGGTATGGACGTTGTTTACCTGCAGGGTTATTGCAGTTTATACACATCTAGGAGAATGCCCAATGCTTTATACCCAATAACTGCTGCTACTTTTGCCTGTTAAAAAGACATAGTCTGTTGCTCATAGGCAATCACTTTCAACAAGTTTAGCTGTTTCTGTAACGTTTTTCTGTATTTCTAAGTAATATACTTAAAGAGATATTATTTGACCCATTAATTTTTATAATATTCTCTTTTTTTTTTTTTTTTGAGACAGAGTGACAGAGTTTTGCTTTTGTTGCCCAGGCTGGAGTGCAATGGCATAATCTTGGCTCACTGCAACCTCCAACTCCTGAGTTCAAGCAATTCTCCTGCTTCAGCCTCCCGAGTAGCTGAGATTACAGGCATGCCCCACCACACCTGGCTAATTTTGTATTTTTAGTAGAGACAGGGTTTCTCCATGTTGGACAGGCTGGTCTGAAACTCATGACCTCAGGTGATCTGCCCGCCTCGGCCTCCCAAAGTGCTGGGATTACAGGCATGAGCCACTGTGCCTGGCTAATTATATAATATTCTATTGACTTCCTGTTATGGTAGATGAGAATTTTATTATACCTCTCACAAATGTGTCATATAACTTTCTTTGTTTTTTGTTTTTGTTTTTTTGATACAGAATCATGCTCTGTCTCCCAGGCTGGAGTATAGTGGCGTGATCTCAGCTTACCGCAACCTCTGCCTCCCAGGTTTAAGTGATTCTTCTGCCTTAGCCTCCCAAGTCGCTGAGATTATAGGCACATGCCACCACTCCTGGCTAATTGTTGTATTTTTAGTAGAGATGGGGTTTTGCCATGTTGGCTAGGCTGGTCTCGGATTCCTGACCTCAGGTGATCCACCCACCTCATTCAGCCTCCCAAAGTGCTGAGATTACAGGCATGAGCTACCATGCCTGAGGGCCTATATAACTTTCCTTATCATTTTTTTTTTTTTTTTCATTTTTTTTTTTTTTTTTTTTTTTTTTTTTAAGACAGAGTCTTGCTCAGTCACTCAGGCTGGAGTACAGTGCTACGATATTGGCTCACTGCAAACTCCATCTCCCAAGTTCAAGCGATTCTCTCACCTCAGCCTGCCGAGCAGCTGGGGTTACAGGTGCAAGCAACCGTAGCCTACTAATTTTATTATTTTTATTAGAGATGTGTTTTCACCATGTTGGCCAGGCTGGTCTCGAACTTCTCACCTCAAGTGATCCATCTGCCTCAGCCTTCCAAAGTGCTGGGATTACAGGTGTGAGCCACCACACCCAACCCTGGCTATTCATTCTTAAAGAATGACCCACTGCAGCCAGGCATGGTGGCTTCTGCCTGTAATCCCAGCACTTTGGGAGGCTGAGATGGGTGGATCACCCGATGTCAGGAGTTTGAGACGAACCTGGCCAACATGGTAAAACCCCATCTCTACTAAAAATACAAAAAATTAGCTGGGGATGGTGGCGCACACTTGTAGTCCCAGCTACTCAGGAGGCTGAGGCAGGAGAATCACTTGAACCCAGGAGTTGGAGGTTGCAGTGAGCCAAGGTTGCACCATTGCACTCCAGCACTCCAGCCTGGGCCACAGAGTGAGATCCCCCATCTCAAAAAAAGAATGACTCACTGAAAAGCTGATCTGAAGCATAATTGATGGATTTGGCCCAGTAATGTATAGGTAAATGTTTAACAACCTGCTCTTTGGAGATAAAGGCCTGATTTGCAGTGCTTTATGATTTCTGCAGTGTAACTATTTCTCCCAACATGACATCACTGAATAAAAACTTGGGAAAAGAGGTACATAATTGACTTTTATGAGCTGGTCTCAGTTCATGCTAGCAGACCACAGATGTTACTTTAGAGTAATTTGGTCCACAAGTCAACCTTCCTAATGGAAGATTCCCTAAATGTCAGTATCTATAAGTCTTTTCTCTGGAATCATTCAATATCTCCAGAGAAAAGTCGTCCAGTCTCCTATCTGGAGGGTTGGTTTATCCTTTAGCTTCTTTTTTTTTTTTCTTGAGATGGAGTCTCACTTTGTCACCCAGGCTGGAGTGCAATGACATGGTCTCAGCTCTCTGCAACCTCCGCTTCCCGGGGTCAAGTGATTCTCCTGCCTCAGCCGCTCGAGTAGCTGGGATTACAGTGCCCGCCACCATGCCCAGCTAGTATTTGTATTTTTAGTAGAGACAGGGTTTCACAATGTTGGTCAGGCTGGTCTCGAACTCCTGACCTCAGGTGATCCACCTGCCTTGGCCTCCCAAAGTGCTGGGATTACAGGTGTGAGCTGCCACTCCCAACCAGTTCCTTTCTTTCTTTCTTTCTTTTTTTATTTTTTTAAATGACAGGATCTCATTATCACCCAGGCTCGAGTTCAGTGGCATGAGCATAGCTCAGTGTGGCCTTGACCTCCTGGGCTCAAGTGATCCTTTCACCTCCGCCTTCCAAGTAACTTGACTATGGTGTGTACCACCACACCTGGCTAATTTTTAAATCTTTTGTAAAGATGAGGTCTTGCCATGTTGCCCAGGCTGGTCTTGAACTCCTGGGCTCAAGCAACCCACCCACCTTGGCCTCCCAAAGTGGTGGGATTACAGGCCCCATCTCTATAAAAATTTTAAAAATTAGCTAGACCTGATGACACATACCTGTAGTCTCAGCTACTTGGGAAGCTGAGATGGGAGGACTGCTTGAGTCCAAGAGGTTTAGACTGCAGTGAGCCATGATTGGGCCACTGTACTCCAACCTGGGCAATAGAGGGAGACCTTGTTTCAAAAACAAACAGAAAAAGTTATTGGTTCTTTTCTATGGTAAAGCTCAGGAAAAAAAAGTTTATTGGAAACTCTTGCCCATTAAGACTTTCTCTTCTGTTGCTGATGTCTTTGTGGATTAACATTTTACTTTATTTTATTTATTTCTAAATGGAGTCTCATTCTGTCGCCCAGGCTGGAGTTCGGTGGTACGATCTCTGCTCACTGCAATCTCTGCCTCTCGGGTTCAAGTGATTCATCTGGCTCAGCCTCCGATGTAGCTGGGACTAGAGGCACACGCTACCACGCCTGGCTAATTTTTGTAATTTTAGTAAAGATGGGGTTTCATCATATTGGTCAGGCTTATCTCAAATTCCTGACCTCAGGTGATCCACCCGCTTTGGCCTCCCAAAGTGCTGGGATTACAGGTGTGAGCCACCACACCTGGCAATATGTTGGGTTTTTTTTTAATTGTTATTTTAATGCAGTGAGGGAGGGATAGGCAGTAATTTTTGGAGTTGATCTGCTGTTTAATCAGAAGTCTTTCTTTTTTTTTATTTTTATTTTTATTTTTTTTTAAGACGGGGTTTCACCATGTTGGTCAGGCTGGTCTTGAACTCCCAACCTCAGGTGATCCGCCCGCCTTGGCCTCCAAAGTGCTTGGATTACAGGTGTGAGCCACCACACCCAGCCAGAATTCTTTCTCTTAGATGGTATCCATTTGGTTCTCACAGTAAAAATGACAATGAGTTAATAGTCTACCAGAAGAAGGAATTTTGTGTCTATGGTTGTAATTTTAGTTTGTTTTTGTTTGTCACCAGATGAAGCCATGGGAAATATATTGACTGATAAAAGTCTCAGTTTTGCCAGGTGCGGTGGCTCACAAGTTGAGGAGTTAGAGGCCAGCCTGAGCAACTTGGTGAAACTCCATCTCTACCAAAAATACAAAAATTAGTGAGGCGTGATGGTGTGTTCCTGTAATCCCAGCTACTTGGGAGGCCGAGGCAGCAGAATTGCTTGAACCTGGGAAGCAGAGGTTGCGGTGAGCCAAGATAATGCTACTGCACTCCAGCCTAGGCAACAGAGTGAGACTCTGTCTCAAAAATAAATAAGTAATCTCAGTTTTTTTCATGTATTTGTTTATTCATTTATTTTTGAGACAAGGTCTCTGTCACCCAGGCTGGAGTGCCGTGCCACGATCACAGCTCACTGCAGTCTTGATTAACTGGACTCAGGCAAGCCTCCCACATCAGCCTCCCAAGTAGCTGGGACTACAAGTGCATGCCTCCAAACTCAGCTAATTTCTGTATTTTTTTGGTAGAGACAGGGTTTTGCCATCTGTGTTGCCCAGACTAGTCTTAAACTCCAGAGCTGAAGCAAACCATCTGCCTCAACCTCCCAAAGTGCTGGGATTATAGGAGTGAGCCATTGCGCCTGGCCTCATGTAGATGATTATCTTCAGAATTCTCATCCTTCTCTTCACACAGTCCAATAATAATTGATAGTGATGTGGAAAGAACTCAGGATTTAGACTCAGAACCCTTTAGGTGGAATCTTGGTTCCTCTTCTTTCTTTTTAATTAATTAATTAACTTATTTATTTATTTATTATTATTATTATTATTTTGAGACAGAGTCCTGCTCTGTCACCCAGGCTGGAGTGCAATGGTGCAGTCTTGGCTCACTGCAACCTCGGACTCCCAGGTTTAAGCAATTCTCTTGTCTCAGCCTCCCAAGTAGCTGGGATTACAGGTGTGAGCCACTGTGTCGGCTTTTTTTTTTTTTTTTTTGAGACAGCGTTTCGCTCTTGTCACCCAGGCTGGAGTGCCATAGTACCATCTTGGCTCACTGCAACCTCTGCATCCCAGGTTCAAGAGATTCTCCCGCCTCAAACTCCAGAGTAGCTGGGATTACAGGTGCCCGCCACCATGCCCAGCTAATTTTGTATTTTTGGTAGAAACAGGGTTTCAGTATGTTGGTCAGGCTGGTCTCAAACTCCTGACCTCAGGTGATCCACCCGCCTTGACCTTCCAAAGTGCTGGGATTACAGGAGTAAGCCACCGTACCTGACCCTTAGAGACTGGGTTTCACCATGTTGGTCAGGCTGGTCTCGAACTCCTGACCTCAAATGATCTGCCTACATCAGCCTCCCAAAATTCTGGGATTACGGGTGTGAGCCACGATGTCTACCCTCAATTTATTTATTTATTATTATTTTTTTTTGAAAGAAAAAAAGAAAAGAAAGAAAGAGAGCGAAAGAAAAAAAGAATGAAAGAGAGAAAGAAAGAGGAAGTGAAAGAGAGAGAGAGAACAGGATTCTTGTTCTATTGCCCAGGCTAGAATGCAGTCTAAAAATGGGTATTAAAAACCTCTTTTATGCCAATAACTGTGCTTAACAATGGAGGCAGGAAGGAATAGGGGATGAAAATAACAAACAAGGAGCCAACCAATATTTTATTTAAACCAGTGAAATGCTATGCAATTGCTGAGGAATGATTTACTTCCAATTATGTGGTCACTTTTAAAATAGGTGTAATGTGATACTGAGAAAAATGTATGTTTTGTGGATTTGGGGTGGAGAGTTCTGTAAATATTTGTTAAGTTTACTTGTTCCAGGTC
>CAUYQU010007532.1:0-19308 GCA_963574635.1 Cheracebus regulus
ATATACACCATGGAATATTATGCAGCCATCAAAAACGATGAGTTTGTGTCCTTTGTAGGGACATGGATGAACCCGGCAACCATAATTCTCAGCAAACTGACACAAGAACACAAAATCAAACACCGCATGTTCTCACTCATATGTGGGTGTTTAACAATGAGACCACATGGACACAGGGAGGGGAGCATCACACACTGGGGTCTGTTGCGGGGGGCCAAGGGTGGGACAGCCGGGGGTGGGGATTTCAGGGAGGGATAACATGGGGAGAAATGCCAGATGTAAGTGATGGGAGGATGGAGGCAGCGAACCACATTGCCATGTGTGTACCTATGCAACAATCCTGCATGATCTGCACATGTACTCCAGAACCTAAAATACAATTTTTTAAAAAAAAGATTTAAACATAAGACCTGAAACTATAAAACTACTAAAAGAAAACATAGGTACTCTTAGCAGTATTGCACTATACACGTAAAAATTGTTAGGATGGCAAATATTAGTGTTTTTTTTTTACCATTACTGTTAAATTTACAAAAAAATCTTGAAAACAATTGTTAAAATGTCAAATTATATATATATTTTGCCAAAATAAAATAAGAAATATATACATATATGTCAATGATGAAGAAGAATATACAGATAATTTCTAACTAGCATGCATAGGGCCTATGTAACCATCCTGTATACATAACGATATGGAAAAATTTGCAAGATATATGGCTAAGAGGAAAAAGGACATAACAATTCCTTTTTATATATAAAAAGGGGGTGGAATAGGGAGATTCTGTGTGTGTATATATATTAAAATATGAAGAATGATTTCTAATCATTTTCAACAGTGAAAATGAATGAATCACAGCTACATCTATCAATAGAGATAAATCACAAAGTGACATAAAGCAGAAAAGCAGGCTGCAGATATATGTGCAAATTATCAAATAAAACGTTTTTTAAAAAGCTGATTTAAAAAAATATTACAGCCGGGCGCAGTGGCTCACGCCTATAATCCTAGCACTTTGGGAGGCCGAGATGGGTGGATCACCTGAGGTCAGGAGTTGAAGACCAGCCTGGCCATAATGGTGAAACCCCATCTTTAGAAAAAAAATAAAATAAAAAATAAATAAAAATAAAAAAATATATTACATATTGCTTAGGGATATATGCAGATCAGTAAAAGTATAGCATGATCTAAACACTCCCTAAGACACTTGCAGAAACAGTGATTATCAGTCCTACAGCTGAGATAATTAGGCCTATCCAAGAGCTCAGCACCAGGTCTTTGGTAATATCCCATAAGGAGACAGGTATTGAAAACACAAAGAGCAGACAGAAAAAAAGCAGTGATAGCATAGTTCTCGTGTCATTTCCCTATCCTGGTTGCTAGGCAAGGCATTCCTAATGTCCAGGTGTCTTTTTCTGTGTCCTCTATGCCAAGGACTCTGCTGGTTTTCCTTTAAAGAACTCAGGGGGCAGGGCACAGGGTCTCATACCTGTAATCCTAGCACTTTGGGAGGCCCACGTGGGTGGATTACGTGAGGTCAGGAGGTCAAGACCAGCCTGGCCAATGTGATGAGATCCCATATCTACTAAAAATACAAAAATTAGCCCATCGTGGTGGCACTCGCCTGTAATCCCAGGTATTGGGAGGCTGAGGCACAACAATCACTTGAACCTGGGAGGCAGAGGTTGCAATGAGATGCAATTGTGCCACCACACTCCAGACTGGAACAGAGCAAGGCTCTGTCTCAAAGACAAAAAAATCAGGGACCACATACAATACTCCTGAGTTCTTCAGAGGTATCTATATTTCTAGCTATATCTACATAAATTTTTTTTTCATTTTTAAACATTTGATCTTTTAATACAGTAAAGAAAAATAATTTTTCATTTTATACTTACAACTTCTCTGGGAGGTGTCACTGGAGAAACATGTCGAGGAATACTCACTGGCTGTCTAGAAGGGTTTGCTTGATTTTTGCCACCTGACCTGAAATATACAATTACTTTTGATCTAAATTAAGATTAAAACATTTCTACATGAAATATTACACACATTTTGCATTTTCCCAAATACAGAATAATGATGGTGGTGGTGGTGATGATAATCATGACACAGTTAAAATTTTTATGCCATTTTAATGGCTTTCATGCATTTTTAATCCTTACGGTATTAGAAGGCATTATTAACCACCTTTTATAATTAAACTGAAATTTTAAGAAACTGTGAAATTTGGTCAGTTAAGTCAATGGTCCTTTAACTTTTCTCCTCAAATCTTCCTAAAATCAGAGAAGAGTAAAAGCATGTTCTCAGGTTGCCAAGTAGTCATTTTAAAAGTTAGGAAATCCAGCCAGGCACAGTGGCTCATGCCTGTAATCCCAGCAGTTTGGGAGGTCAAGGCAGGTGGATCACCTGAGGTCAGGAGTTTGAGACCAGCAGTGCCAACATGGTGAAACCCCATCTCTACTAAAAATACAAAAATGAGCTGGGCGTGGTGATGGGCACGTGTAATCCCAACCATTTGGGAGACTGAGGCAGAAGAATCGCTTGAACCCGGGAGGTGGCGGTTGCAGTCAGCCGAGATCGTGCCATTGCACTCCAGCCTGGGCGACAAGAGCAAAAACTCAGTCTCAAAAAATAAAAAAATTAGGAAATCCAGGGGTAGCGAATGAATTGGCTGGAAAGATATGTTTTAGACATGCTGAGGTGACAGAAAGTCAGTGCACTGGAGATATATGGAAGATAGCTGCAGTTATGAAACTCAAACTTCAAAAATGCAGATGGGAGAATTATTTACATAGACTGGTCAGCTGGAAGTGTGATAGGAAGTATTTACTTACTCCACTATCAGAAATTGGTGTTAAGCAAAATGAACCCTGAGCATTTTCAGCAGCCTAAAGGCTGCCCACCATAATCTTTTCCCTTCCCTGTTATAAGAGGTGGCATGGTCACCATAGCCTTTCAACTCATGCTAATCATGTCAAAAGGTCAGAGAGATAACTTAGAACCCTATTTTAGAGGATTACCAACTTCTGTGATATGACTATCAGCATTAATACTTTATAAATTATTTAATATAGGCTGAGCGTAGAGGCTCACGCCTGTAATCCCTGTACTTTGCGAGGCTGAGGCAGGTGGATGGCTTCAAAAAGTTCAAGACCAGCCTGAGCAACATGGCAAAACCCCATCTCTACAAAAAAATACAAAAATTAACTGGGTGTAGTGGCACACTTGTAATCCCAGCTACTTGGAAGGCTGAGGCAGGAGGATCACCTAAGCCCAGAGAGGTTGAGACTCTGTCTCAGAAAATATATGTATATATTTAATATAGGAATTAAAAGAAAAAAAATGTAAGTACTCATATGTTTGTGATCTCTTCTTTCTGAAGAAGCTTCTGCACAGTTGGTCTCTCTTGATGAAGATTAAAATAGCACAGACAATAAGGGGAACAATTAGGAAGAAGAACACCAGAAGTCCATCCCTCAATGCAGTATTCATTTCTAGAAAGAAGAATTTTACATCAATAGTCACCAAACTCATACTACCCAGAAAATATTAGAGGATTATAAATATTTTACATTAATTTTCCCATTATTCAAAAATCAAACTGACATTAATTGGATACACTGAGAAGTCTTTCTCACAGTTCATCCCTGTCCACTTTATTTCTGCCTTCACAAAAAAAAACCACTTTTATTAGTTTCTTCTGTAATCTTACAGTATTTCTTCAAGCAAACAGTCAAGAACAAAATATGTTTCTATTGTCAACACTTTCTTGCACAAAAGGTAACATACTATTTATACCATTTGGGGCATCAGTTTTTTTCCACTTATCTGTACATAGTGGATCTCCTCATTTTCCACACAGCTATATAAAACTCCACTGTGAAGATGTTCTAGAGTTTATTTAACTTGTAGCCTACTGATAAACACTTTTATTTTTTCAATGTTTTGCTACTACCATTATAGCAACCAAATTAAGTTGCTATAATAAATAACCTTGTACATAAGTCATATCATATGAGTCCAGGTATAACTACAGAATATTTCCCGAAAGCAGAATTGCTGTATTAATAAATAAGGGTATTCATCACTCTTTTTAGGTATTGTCAAATTGTCTTTCAATGGTAATGATTACAATTTATAAGAATATTACAAGCAATAGGTAAGAATTCCCCATAACCTCACCCACAGAGCCAAACCCAGATTTTTGCCAACCTGGTAGGTGAAAAATGTCATCTTACGGAATTTTAATTTACTTTTTTTAAATACTATAAGTGGAGCATTTTTGTTTCTTGTTTAAGGAAACATTATTTCTTTTTTCTGCTCAGTCCCTTGACTATTTTTCTACTAAACTTTTGCATTTTTCTTCTTAATTTCTAAAAGTTTTTTAAATATCAGAGAGATTAGCTTTGTCTGTGATATGAGTTGGAAATGTTTCCCCCATTTTAACCTATGGCACTATCCTTTTCCCCATGCAGAATTTTATTATCAATTTTATTTGTATGCCTTCTAGATTTTAAGTTTCATTGTAACTTTTACAAATTCATTAAGTATTTTATTGTTCTGTATTCTTTTGAGAAACACTACAGTAGATATGAACAGGAGTGGTAAATTGATTCATAATTTTAATTTGTAAGAGAACGAGAAATTTCTGTTAAAAGTTGTATAAAACTATATGAAACAATATTTATCCCAACTGAAAATCAAAATACAATTGACCCTGGAACAATGTGGGTTTGAACTGCCCAGGTCCACTTATATGCAGACTATCTTGTGCCTCTACCACCCCTGAGACCAACCTCTCCTCTTCCTCCTCAGCCTACTCTACAGGAAGATGATAACAATGAAAGTCTTTATGATAATCTACTTCCACTTGATGAAGAGCATACACATTTTCTCTTCTTTGTGATTTTCTTAATAAATTTTCTTTTCTCCAGCTTGCTTTATTATAAGGATACAGTATACAATACATATAACAGACAAAATCTGTGGTAATCAACTGTTTATGTTATTGGTAAGTCTTCCAGTCAACAGCTTAGTAGTCAAGTTTTGGGGAAACCAAAAGTTACACGTGGCTTTTCAACTATCAGGGGCTTGGTGCCCCTAACCTTTGCATTATTCAAGGGTCAACTGTATAAATAATTAAAGCAAGCTTCATATTATCATTTTATACTTACTAATGAGTAAACAAAATTTAAATTAAAGCATTCAACAATGGCAAGATTACTTTGAAATTGAAACCTTCGCACTGTTAGTGGCATTACACAAATGTATCATTTATTAGGAATTTTTACTCCTAAAAGAACCACAAAAAGAATTATTCTCTTCAAACTAATCTCATTACTGGCAATAGATTCTTCAACTGGAAAAATGCATACACATTAACATGTACACTATAATGTTAACAGTGTATTATCAAAACCTTAAAAACAATCTAAATGTCAAATAATTAGAAAACAGCCAAGTGAAGTTACGGCACATCCACTGGATGAAATAATACACAGCCATTAAAATCCATAGTTCTAACTTCCAGTTATAGCCAAGGTGGAATAACAGGGGCCAGATTTACTCTGCCAGCTAAAATAACCAGAAAACCAGACATAATATATGAAACAACAGTTTTTCGAGACACTGGACATCAGGCAACAAAGAGCAATGATCCCTGAGAGGCAGAAAAAAAAATAAGGTGAGCCTTACAATTGTCCCAGGTTTGTGCCTAAAGAAAGTTAACAGACACTAATGATGGGTATGGGCACCAAAGCAAAACCCAGTGGTCTCTCTCAGTTAAAGAGATGGAGCTGCTATTCTGAAAAGGCCAAGGCAGCTAGAGTTCCCAGACAAAGCAGCAAAGGGAAGAGAGCTACAGAGAAAAGTTGAAAGATCTGCATCAGAGCTGATGGATATATGCATGTAAGTAGACCATGTGACGCTGGAGAAAGAATCATTGTAAAAAGATTGATGGAAATAAGCCCTACAACTCACACAGGACTAGGAGGAGTATTTGCTCCTACAATTGAGTGGGAAACTTCATAATTAATATGGCACTGAGCAGGATAAACAGAAGTGGTTTTGCCTCAGTAATGAAGCAGAATCAGTTCTAGATTAAATACTATTCAGGTCCTGCCTTAAAAGTTTAAAAGCAAGACCCTGAAGGATCAAACTATGTTCAGGTAACTCAAGCATACTAGTACAATAGAAATGCAAAAATATCCAATAACCCACAAAGTAGGATTTACAATTTCTGGCATCTAATAAAAATTTATAAGGCTTATAAAAATGCAGAAATATATAATGCAAAAAGAGGGGAAAATATCAAAACTGAGACATTATACCTGTGACAGAATTAGTAGACAAGGATATTAGCAGTTATTACAACTATATTCTATTTGTTCAAAAACTTAGGACTGAGCATCTTATGTAGTGTTATGAAAGATATAAAAGAAATGGAATTCTAGAAATAAAAATGACAATATCTAAACTGGAAAACACACTGGATCAAGTTAATGACAAATTCGACTTCATGGAAGAAATGTGAACTGAAGAGTAGTAACAGAAGTTGCTCAAAATTAAACACGAAGACAAAAGAGTCATTTTTAAAAATCAACAGCCAGACAGGCATGCTGGCTCATACCGATAATCCCAGAACTTTGGAAGGATCACTTGAGGTCAGGAGTTTGAGACCAGCCTGACCAACATGGTGAAACCCCATCTCTACTAAAAATACAAAAATTAGCCAGGCATGGTGGCACACAAATGTAGTCCCAGCTACTCAGGAGGCTAAGGCATGAGAATTGCTTGAACCCTGAAGGCAGAAATTGCCACGAGCCAAGATCGTGCCACTGCACTCTAGCCTGGTTGATACAGCAAGACTCTGTCTCAAAAAAAAGTAAAATTAAATTAAAATGTAAAAAAATTAAATAAAAATAAAAAATCAACAGCCAGTCAGTAAGATGTGAAATAACATTAAGCAGCCAAATATACCTAAAATTGGAGGATGAGGACTTGAATGAGAAGGGAGAAAGAAGAAGAAAGAAAAAAATATTTGAAGGAACTATGGCCAAAAATTTTTCAAATATGAAGAAAACTATACAAGCACAGATCCAAAAAGCTCAAAAAATCCCAAGTACACCAAGGCATATTATAATAAATTATTAAAAACCAGAGATAAAGAGAAAAACATTGCAAGCAACCAGAGATTCAAAAAATATATATACAACAGACATTACATACAAAGAAAAGGATGACAGCAGATTTTTCAGGAAAAACAATGCAAGTCAGAACACAAGGAATATCCTTAGAAGTAAAAAGGGAGGAAAACTATCACCCTAGAATTCTTGCCCAGTTAAATTATCATTGAAGTAGCAAGGCAAATTAAAGATTTTTTTCAGACATACAAAAGTTAAAAATATTTGTCACTGGCACACCTGCATTATAAAAAACGTAAAAGGAAATCCTTCAAGCAAGAAATAAATTACATCAGATTGAAATGCAAATTTACACAAAGAAATGAAGAACACCAGAAATGCTAATTATATGGGTAGACATAAAGACTTTTTCTATTATTAAGTCTCTTTGAAAGATAATCAACTGTTCAAAGCAAAATGATAATTGTGGGGTTTATAACATAAGTAGAAGTAGAACATGACAACAATGGCATAAAAAGAGAGAAATAGAAATTTACTAAAGTATTATAGTATCACTACAACAGAGACTATGACAGAAAATATCAAGACAGTAAATTTAAACATAAACACATCAATAATCAAGTTAAATATAAATTATCAAAACAACTTTGTTAAAAGGCAGAGAACGGCAGATTAGATAAAAAGCAAGACCCAACTATATCACTAATTACTATAGCATGATATAAAGAAATAAGTAAAAGGATGGGAAAATTTTCCATGCTGACTAATTAATAGAAATCTGGAGTAGCTATATTAATAATATCTCAATGCAGAACAGAGAATATTACTAGGGAGAAAGAAGGCTATTTTGTAAAGGATAAAGGAGTCAATTTACAAGGATAGAATAATTCTAAATGTTTATGCACCTAATAACAGAGCATCATAATAAATAAAGCAAAAATTGACACAACTATTAAGAGAAATAGGCAAATTGGCAGTTATAGCCAAAGAATTCAATATTCCTCTCAATAACTGACAGAGTAAGTAGACCAGAAAATCAGTAAGGACATGAAAGATCTGAGTACCTATGAACTAAAATGAACTAATAACTTAGAGAATGGTAGAATACACATTCAAGTATACACAGAACTTTTACCAAGATAAACCACATTCTGGACTACAAGTTTCAAAAAATAAAAGGATTCAAGTCATATATAATATGCTCTCTTGCTACAGTGAAATAAAATTTAAATCAGTAACATTAAGGTAACTAAAAAGGCCAGGCATGAGCTGTAATCTCAGCACTTTGGGAGGCCGAGGCAGTGGATCACCTAAGGCTGGCAGTTCAAGACCAGCCTGACCAACGTGGAGAAACTCTGTCTCTACTAAAAATACAAAAATTAGCCAGGTGTGGTGGCGGGCACCTGTAGTCCCAGCTACTCAGGGGGCTGAGGCAGGAGAACAGCTTGAAACCGGGAGGTGGAGGTTGCAGGGAGCAGAGGTCACATCACTGCACTCCAGCCTGAGTGACAGAGACTCCGTCTCAAAAAAAAAAAAAAAAAAAACCTAAAAAAATCCACCGAGGTTTCAAAAGAAATAGGATATATCTAAATAATCTGTAAGTCAAAGAAAAAAAAATAAAAACATATTAGAAGGTATTCAGAACAGAATGAACATGGAGGTATAACATATCAAAATTTCTTGGATTAATTAGAGGAAAACTGGTAACAATAAAATGCCTATACCAGAAAAGAAAAAGGTCTCAAATCAATGACCTCATTTTCCACCTTAATAAACTAGAAAAAAGAAAAAATGAAATACAAAGTAAGCAACTAAGAGAAAACATAAAGTACATATTTAATAAAGAACTTGAATACTTGAATCAGTGACATGCAAAGACTTTTCAAAACTCATTAAAACAACCTAATTAAAAACTGGAAAAAAGACTTAGACACATAACCAAAGAAGATATGTAGATGGCAAATAAGTACAAGAAAAGATTCTCAATATCATTAGTAATTAGAGAAATGCAAATTAAAACCACAATGAAATACCACTACATACCTACTGGAGTGGATAAAATTAAAAAGACTGACAATAACAAATGTTAGAGAGGATGTAGGGAAATTGGAGCTTCGTATACAGCTAGTGAGGATGTAAAATGGTATAGCCACATTGTGTAACAGTTTGGCATTTCCTTTAAAAGCTTAACATACACCTACTATATGACTAGTCATTCTAGCTGGTATTTACCCAAGAGAAAAAAAGTGTATGATCTCACCAGAAAGATACTGGTAAACTGGGAGTTCATGGTCTATCAGGGAATTTTAAAAAGGCCAATCAGTAATTAGTATAGTAATTAGTGCTAACAGTACTAGAAAAGCAATAGAAGGGAATGATAATTCAGATTTTGGCAGCCAGGGGAAACTTCCTTTAGAAAATGACATATAATCTGAAGCCTAAATAGCAATTAGCCAACTGCCAACAATGTGAAAATAATATGGTATGAAAGCCCAGAGGTAAAAGATAGTAGCCTATTAGAGGAAATCAAAGAAGTTACAATATATCTTCAACACAGTGAAATGAGGCTAGAAAGGTAAGTGAGGGGCAAGTCATGCAGGGCATTTAAGCCATGTTAAGGAGTTGTGGACTTCATTCTAAAACCAATGCAGATACACTGAATTAAAGCAAGACGCTGACATAATCAAAACTGAATTACTGAAAGGAAACACTAAAACTCTGTAATGTAGAGTGAAATATGGATTATAGGAAGCAAGATGAAAAATAGGGAGCCTACATAAGAGGCTATGATGTATGTCCAGGCAAGAAATTCAAAGTAATAAATGGGGATGAGAAAAATGGAAACATTCACAAGGAATTTAGGAGGCTGAATCAACATAATTAAATGTATAACTGATGTGAGAAGTGAGGGAGAGGTACAAGGATGCCCAATTTATGCTTTGGGCCACTGGGAGATCACACTAATTTTCTTCTATATTACTTGCCATTGTATGTAGGTCCACTGTCCATACTTCCTCCGTATCCTTTAGTCTCACAATTTGGGGGAGCCCAGCCATTTTCACAGTGACAATTCTTATTGCTATTACATACCTTCAAAACAATCAAAATACCACTTTTGTTAATTGTGAATGTTGCTCTGTATCGTCAACTCAAGAATGGAAACCAAGAGAAAGGACTAAATTCATATAAACTTACTGACACTGTTTAAAAATAAAAAATATATCAGGAATCTAAATTCCCCAACATCTGAAAATTCTGGAATTCTCGTCTAGTCCCCTCTGAGATTTCTCATTATTCAGCACTACTTTCATGAACAAACCAAAAGGAAACATTACCTACCCCATGTCCATGACACTTTTTCTGGACATCACAGTCATAATTCAGAACGGAAGCATCTACACACTGGAAGTTCCTACAGATCTGGGGGGGAAAAAAATGAACTAAGTAAAGAAAGGTTGAGCACATTAATTAAAAAGTACCCAGAAAAAAGACCTGGGTACAGATTATTTCATTGCAGAATTCTTTCAAACTTTCAAGGAACCACTAATTCCCATATTATATTTTTGAAAATGCAGAAAAATAAGTGACATTAACTAATTCACACAAAATTATCAAAAAACACAAAGATGACATAAAGACCAAAAACAAAGATAAAACTATTATCTATCCTTCCATGTGAATATAGATGTGACAATCCTAATTAAAATATTCCCAAATGGACTTTTTCAAATCAAAAGTAACCAGATAGAGGACAGGTGCTGTGGCTCACAACTGTAATCCAAGCACTTTTCGAGGCCGAGCAGGCAGATCACCTGAGGTCAGGAGTTTGAGACCAGCCTGACCAACATGCTGAAACCCCATCTCTACGAAAAATACAAAACTAGCTGGGTGTGGTGGCACATGCCTGCAATCCCAGCTACTTGGGAGGCTGAGGCAGGAGAATCACTTGAACCCAGGAGGCAGAGGTTGCGATGAGCCAAGATCGCACCATTACACTCCAGACTGGGCAACAAGAGTAAAACTCCATCTCAAAAAAAAAAAAAACAAGTAACCAGATAGAATAACCTCAGGACTACAAGAAGATTCAAGGATAGAAGATCTATTGCTGCAAGACATCTCATAAAGTGTTGTTACTACGACAGACATCAAAAGGATAACTGATAATATTTAAAACTCATTTTAATTTTTAAAATTCTTTCAAAAATAAAAGGATACTTTGTTGACAAGATAAAATCTTTCAGTACCATGATTAGATATTTCTATTAAAAGCACTATTGAAAATAAGTCATTATAACATTACATGGTTCAAGAAATTCTAGTTCATATGGTGAGATATGAAACAGAAATGAATCCAGCCTCATTTTTCATTTCTTAAGGTGCCAGAGGGCAGGGGAGTATATACATTTGTAAATACCCAGAGGGAGAATTGCACAGATATACAACAGTGTTAACAGTAGTTACCCCTAGGAAGTAAGTCTGAAAAGAAGAGGAATGAGCGTAATATCAGCAGGAGACTTTAGTATGTATGCATGTATGTATGTATTTAGAGATGGAGTTTAGCTCTGTTGCCCAAGCAGTGGCGTGATCTCAGCTCACTGCAACCTCGGCCTCCTGAGTTCAAGCAATTCTGCTGCCTCAGCCTCCCAGGTAGCTGGGACTACAGGCATGTACCATCATGACTAGCTAACTTTTGTATTTTTAGTAAAGATGGGGTTTCACTGTTGGCCAGGCTGGTCTCAAACTCCTGACCTCAGGTGATCTGCCTGCCTGAGACTCTCAAAGTGCTGGGATTACAACAGTGAGCTACTGTACCCAGTCAAGACATTTATTTTTTTACACAGTATGTTTTAATGTTTTAATAATAAAAATCTGATATTCCCATGCTTTTTTTAAAAACTGTTTTCCAAATGAAGAAAAAACTTAGATTGGGGTATAAAATAAAGTCTATATGTTATTCACAAGACAAATATTTAAAACAACACATTGAAAAGAGGTGGGCAAAAAATCTATTAGGCAAAACTAAATATAAAGAAAATTTGGTGATAATATTAACTAAGGCAAAATTTAAGACAAAATCATTAAAATAAAGCAAAGGGGCATTTTAAATTAATAAAAGATATAATCCACAACTAAAATGTAACAGTCAAAAAACTGCAAACATAGCATCAACATTCTTAGCGTAAAAAATCTTTAACATGCTCATGGTTAGGAAGAATCAACATCGTGAAAATGGCCACACTGACCAGAGTAATTTACAGATTCAATGCTATCCCCATCAAGCTACCACAGACCTTCTTCACAGAACTGGAAAAAACCACCTTAAACTTCATGTGGAACCAAAAAAGAGCCTGCATAGCCAAGACAATCCTAAGCAAAAAGAACAAAGTTGGAGGCATCACGCTACCTGACTTCAAACTATACTAAAAGGCTACAGTAATCAAAACAACATGGTACTGGTACCAAAACAGAGATATAGACCAATGGAACAGAACAGAGGCCTTGAAAGTAACGCCACACATCTACAACCATCTGATCTTTGACAAACCTGACAAAAACAAGCAATGGGGAAAGGACTCCCTGTTTAATAAATGATGTTGGGAAAACTGGCTAGCCATGTGCAAAAAGCTGAAACTGGACCCCTTCCTCACATCTTATACAAAAATTCACTCCAGATGGATTAAAGATTTAAACATATGAACACCATAAAAACCCTAGAAGAAAACCTAGGCAATACCATTCAGGATATAGCAATAGGCAAGGACTTCATGACTGAAACACCAAAAGCAATGGCAACAAAAACTATAAGGAAAAATGAAAGTAGCTGCTGAGAGACTTTTTTTTGAGACAGAGTCTCACTATTGTCACCCAGGCTGGAGTGCAATGGCGTGACCTCAGCTCACTGCAACCTCCACCTCCTGGGATCCAGAGATTCTCCTGCCTCAGCCTCCTGAGTAGCTGGTATTACAGGCACCCACCACCATACTTGGCTAATTTTTGTATTTTAGGAGAGATGAGGTTTCACCGTGCTGGCCAGGCTGGTCTAAAACTCCTGATCTCAGGTGATCCATCCGCCTCAGTCCCTTAAAGTGCTAGGATTACAGGAGTGAGCCACTGTGCCCAGCCAAGACTCTAACATTATTTTCTCTAAATTTTTTAACACATTAAGAACTATAAATAAGCATGTGAGAGACCTGAATATATACTGAAACACTGCATGTTTGATAATTATATATTCAGATCATTTATCAAAAAATGAACAAATAAAATCAACTTATTAAACATGAATGTTTGATTCCAAACCTGATATGAACACCTTATGGCTTTTCTTTTTTTTTTGGGGGGGGGGGGATTTTTCATAGAGAAAGGATTTCACCATGTTGACCAGCATTGTCTCAATCTCTTGATCCCGTGATCCACCCACCTCGGCCTCCCAAAGTGCTGGGATTACAGGCGTGAGCTACCTCGCCCGGCCACTTGACCCTGACAGCCTTTAAGGGCAGCAATCTATGCCCAATTTCCAAAGCAAAGAGTTATTTTAACAGTCACTAAAGCTTCATAAAAATTTTATCTTCTCTTATGTTCACATTTTGGGAAGAAAAAAAGGCAAACCAGGCAATTGACACTTTTGTCTACTACAGCAATATTTTCAGAGAAAATCTGATAACTTTGATAATACACATTCTTAACAATCAAGCCTTCTAATAATCTGCATTACCAGCATCACGAATTCATCTCTCATTTATAGACTGCTGATTCACTCAGTCAATAAATGTCAATCAAGGTCTTATATTGCCACTGCCGTGCCATTCCCAATCAAGTTGACAGAATACTTCCAACATCTAAAGAATCAGGTACTGGGTGCCCTTTGATTTTTTCATTTAATTTTTAAAATTAAAATACTACACGCACATGGTTAAAAACTTGTTGGTCAGGTGCAGTGGCTCATGCCCATAATTCCAGCACTTTGGGAGGCCTAGGTGGGTGGATCACTCAAGCCCACGGAGACCCGGGGCTAAAAATATTAGGCAGGCATAATGGTGCATGCCTGTGATCCCAGGTAATTGGGAGGCTGCAGTGGGAGTACTGCTTGAGCCCAGGAGTTCAAGGATGCAGTGAGCTATGATCCCACCACTACACTCCAGTCTAGGCAACAGAGTGAGACTTCGTCTCAAAACAAAAAAAAAAATTCAAATTGTGCCGAAAGGCTGATGACAAAAACAACTCTCTGACCCGCTCTGATCTAATCTGCCAGTCTAGAAGTCTAGAGGCAACTGTAGTTACTTCTGTTAATTAACTGGTCTTGGTTCTAATCATTAGTGCTACTGTTAATTTTTCCCCCTCTAACGTTTTGTTTTTTTATTTTCATTTATTCACTTTCAATAATGTCAACTTTTATTTCAGATTCATGGGATACATGGGTAGGTTTGTTACATGGGTATATCTTGTGACACTGAAGTTTGGGATGTGAATGATCCCATCACCAGAATAGTGAGCACAGTAGTCAATGGGTAGTGCCCTTACCCTCCCCTCTCTCTCCACCGTCTAGTATTCCCCAATGCATCGTTCCCATCTTTATGCCCATGTGTACCCAATGTTTAGTTTCCACTTATAAGTGAGAACATGCAGTATTTGGTTTTCTGTTCCCATGTTAATTCTCTAAAGATAATGGCCTCCAGCTGCATCTATGTTGCTACAAAGGACATCCTTTCACTCCTTTTTATGGCTGCATACTATACAACTTTATATAAGGGATTTGAGCATCCATGGATTTTGGCACCCTCAGGAGATCCTGGAACCAATTCCCTGTGGATTCTGAGGGATAACATACAACCCTGGAAGGCTGTGTGCATGTCCAGTCAAGTTAGGGATAAGACAAAGATGTATACTATCATCTTTATTATTTAAAGTTATTCTGAAAGTCTTATCATTGCAATTATACTAGAAAAATGAATCCAAATATCAAATATCAGGAAATAAACTTTTTATCATTTACAGATGACTACTGTTTACCTAGAAAATTCTAACAAAAATATGTAACAGTAAGTATATGGCCAGTAACAAAATAAATATATACAAATGAATTTTTTTCTGAACACCAATAATAACTAGTCAAAAATATAAACAAAATAGCTTTTCCTACCAATAAAAACCAATTCAAAAATATAACAGAAAAATGAGGCCTATTTATATTAAATATATATATAATACCTAGGAATAAAACTAATGAAAAAATACAAAGAACATTTATGACTAAATCTTTAAAAGAAGATCCTCAGAGAGATTTGTTAAAGGGTACAAAATTACAGCTAGTCAGGAGGGGTAAGTTCCAGTGTTTTATACCACTGTAGGATAACTATGGTTAACAGTAATATATCATGTAGTTTCAAACAGCTAGAAGTGGGATATTGATTCCCAGCACCAATAAATGATAAATGTTTGAAGTGATGGATGCCCTAGTTATCCTGATTTGATCACTATACATTATATGTATCAAAACATCACTAGGTATATACAATTATCACACATCAATTTAAAAAATTATCCACCTGGAATCCCTTGTTGGAAAAAAATAAAATGTAATTTAAGAAAAGAAGAACTCTCAAAATGGAGAGACACAGCATGTTCGCTTATAAAAGACTCAATAATGTAAAGATGTCACTCTCCCCATAATAAATGTATAATTTTAATGTCATCCCAACCAAAATTCCAAAATGCCTTGTTTTCTTTTTTGCACCTTGACAAAATAGACTCAAGTTCATCTGAGATGATAAATAAAAATAGTCAAGGAAACTAGGACAAAAGAGGGTGCATTTGTACTACCAGATATTAAAAATATATTATAAAACCATCCAATCTAAAACAGGACAGTACTGACACATAAGTAGACAGATCACTGGACCTGAAGAGAAAAACTAGAAATCAAGGCCAGGCATAGATAAAATTTAATAGGTAATTCAAGATAAAGGAGATTATAATTGAGGTTGTTAAGGCAAATAATAAACCATTCTGAAAAAAATAACATTAGAACTTAGCATAAAATTTCTCAGTGAATAAATAAAAGAAAAAATGTGTGTCAACTTAATATTAAATAGATACACAGAAATATTCTACTGAATTAGAGAGATAAGTATTAAATTAAGAAATAAAAAAATACTAGAAATAATAATCTGATACTATACTGAGAAAGGTCTCTCAAAAATATGTAAGTTGGAAACTATAAAGGTAAGAAATAACAGATTTCAGCATGTCAAAATGTAAACATGACAAACTACAGAAAACAAAAAGAGGCAAGCAATAAGCTGGACAAAAATATTATCCACATATGATATATGACATTATATATAAGTTGAAGTTCTTTAAAACCAGTAAGAAAGACAAGCCAATTTTAAATGGACATAGAACTAATCACAGAGGAATGAACGAACTTATATAAACGCAAAAAATCAGTATCACTAATAATCAAGAAAGAGTAAAACAAATAGGAAAGCACTGAAAGCTTAAAGTAATAACAGCCAGTCTCGACTACGGTATGGCAAACTCAAAACACGTACACCTAACTGGTTGACAGCTAAACTAATACAAACTTTTCCAAAGATAAATTTGGTAAAACTATATCGAAAACCCTAGAAGTATGCACACTGCTGTAATAGTATAACCTCAAAAAATATCAGGAATGTTCTGAAATTTTTATTTATAAAGTTATTTGTCTCATCATTGTTTATAACGCCTGCAACAATCAAGTTTATTTAGTTGCAAGGACAGGCACAAAAATATATGGGTCTTCTTGTAAAGAGAAGTGAGAAACGTTGGAACTGAAAAGCTGGGAGAAACTGAAGTAACCTGAAGGTTCACCCATCTGTCTTTTTCATGGGCTAATCAGTCAATCATATATTCTCCTTCTCTCTCTCCTCTAACTGAGTTGGTTTCTTCAACTTACTCAACAATCCTGCTCCCTCATATCTCCTGTATATGGCTTAAGGCTGCCACATCCCTTCCACCCTGGTTTCTACTTGATGGCATCTCTCAAAGAATTCTTACAGTTTCTACCCACACTTTTAATTACCTTCCTTAATTTTATATTCTCCAAAAAAGGGTATTTGGCCCAGGGCATCTTCTCATATAAAACCACTGGTAATAAGTCATGGGCTAACTGACTCTGGCCTTGTATCTAATCCAAACAGCAGAGGTCGGGTGATCAGAAACATGGCAAGACAAGCTCTACGACACTTCTAGTACAGAGACACACACAGACACACACCCCAAAATTCAGGACATCACCAAAGTATCCCAATAACAGCAAACTGGCTAATAAATTGTAGCATATCAGTAGGGAGGGAACCATGCACAGTATATTGCAAAGTGGAAAACATAGGTTATCTGACCCAAGTAAAGAAATATGAATGATAGAATTATAGTTCTCAATCTTCTTTTGGTGACTGTATTTTCTAAAATTTCTATAATGAATCTGGATTACTTTTACTAACAGAAGAGAGCAACCACTTACTAAGTAATTTTTTTAACTTTTTTCATTTTACTTTGTAAATAAAAAATATTTTGATCACCTTTCCAGCACCACATTTTGTGCCTTCATTAACCATCCCAGGATCTGGAACATCTGATCCTAGCTGGAAATCCACACCCCAACATGTGGTGCCTCGACTAGGCGTTTGAATAATAGCAGGCACAATTCCAAATACAGGCATTTCTTGTACATTCTCACACTGAAGCTTTCCGCACAAAGCATTCCTATAAAGAGAGAGAAATAACGCAACATAAAATGCATCCAGTATATATAACAAAAGAAAAAAATTATATATTTGCATATGGACAAGAGTTTGCAGCTATGGAGGGAAACTCAACAGAGAAAGTGTATGAGAGCAACAGAGGTCAAAGTAGTTCTCTTTAAATATGGCAGAAAAGGGAAAAAAAAGAGGTAAGCGGATGCTAAGATACAAATTAGGGTACCAGGTGGCACTGATGCTTCTTCTTTTACCACACCTAATCTTCTTCACTGTCTGTCTAGAGCTCAATAGTATAACTAATAAAGTTGTTTCTAGGTATAATTTTATAAATTCTATTATACAGAAAATAACATAGCAATACCAAAATTCAATTGTGTCTTCTTACAGAGTTATGATAAGGAAGAAATTAGATTCTATAATGCAAAATAACTAAGAAAGGATTCCACCCCTCTTTGCCTGGCTAACTCCTGGTTACTTATTTAAAGAGTCAATTCATAAGAGAGGTCCAAGATGGCCAATTAGCAAGAGCTCAGGAATGTAGCTCCCAGTGAAAGCGCAGAGAACGAGCGAAGGCCGCAATTTCCGACGAATTTTTGTTGCCCACAGACCGGGAGATTCCCGGCAGAGGAGCCACACGGGTCGCCAGCGTGACTCTTTTGGCCGGCGCGGCTGTTTTGCCGGTGCCCCAGCGTGGCACTTCCCGGTGCAGAGTATACGGGATGGTTGGGCTCGGCTGGGCCCATCCCCACAAGGCGAACAGCAATTGGAAGCGCTGAGGACTGAGAGTTTCACAGCGAGCACAGCGAACCCGGGACCCGGGAAGGTCCGGCTCTGTGGGGAACGGGCATCCGCCAAAGGAAAACTAAGAAATAGAGAAAATTCATCACTGGGCGGAGAGAGATCCAAGATGGCCACGTAGCAGCAGCTCAGGATTGTAGCTCCCAGTGAAAGCGCAGAGAGCGAGTGGATGCTGCAATTGCAGACAAATTTTTGATGCCCACAAACTGGGAGATTCTCGGCGAAGGAGCCATACGGGTCGCCAGCGCGACTCTTTTGGCCGGCGCGGCGCTTCTCGGTGTGGAATATACAGGACTGGGGGCCCTTTTACTCGGGCTCTGCTGGTCCCATCCCCACAAGGAGAACAGCAATTGGAAGCGCTGAGGACTGAGAGCAAGCACAGCTGAACCTGGGAAGGCCCAGCTCTGTGGGGAAGGGGCGTCCACCGAAGGAAAACTAAGAAACAGAAAAAACTTCACCACCAACAAGCCAGACGCCCACTCAGAGACCCAATCTGAAAGTCGGCAATTACAAAGACGACAGGTGGATAAATCCACAAAAATGGGAAGAAACCAGTGCAAAAAGGCTGAGAACACCTGAAATCAGAATGCCTCTCCTCCTACAGGGGATTGCAGCTCCTCAT
>CAUYQU010007533.1:0-10322 GCA_963574635.1 Cheracebus regulus
ACACAATTATTGGCATAAAAGAGGTTTTTAATACCCATTTTTAGACTGTATTCTAGCCTGGGCAATAAAACAAGAATCCCATTCTCTCTCCCTCTTTCTCTTCCTCTTTCTATCTTGCATTCTTTTTTTCTTTCTTTGGCTGTTTCTTTGTTTCTCCTTTTCTCTCTTTTTCTAAAATCTCTTCCTCTTTCTTTCTCTTTCATTTTTTTCTTTCTTTTGCTGTTTCTTTCTTTCTCCTTTTCTCTCTGTTTCTAAAATCTCTTCCTCTTCCTTTCTCTCTTTCATAAAAAAAAAAAAAAAAAAAAAAAGAATTTCTAAAATGGCCAGGCACAGTGGCTCACACCTGTGATTTCAGCACTTTGGGAGGCTGAAGCAGAAGGATAGCTTGAGCCCGGGAGTTCAGGCTGCAGTGAGCTATGATCGCACCACTGTACTTCAGCCTGAGTGACAGACTGAGACCCTTTCTCTAAACAAACAAAAAACCACACAGAATTTTTAAACCAACAGATGTGATCAACCACCCGAAAAAACCAATGAAATAATTGACTTTATAACTGTCACTAGGTTGCTGCATTCATTCTTGGCTGTGCTCGTGTTTTTTCTCATTTTTGTCATGATTGTACAATTCCTCCTCTCACAGTACTTCCCACGGACTGTGTTAGTCAGTAAAACAGGTTAAGCATCCACTGTGCACATCACTGACCTGTGCTGGGTCTTGAGAGGAATACAGAAGAGTCCTGTGAGCCAGGCACTAGGCTTTGTTCCTCAGTCATGTAAGCTGAAGGAGAGACGACAGGGCAGCAACGCAGATGACTAGGGAGGATGGGCTACCTCTGTTTGTCACTTGCTTGTTCCCTCCAGACCTGCTGGAGCCTGATTCCAGATGTTTCATAGTACAGTGGACAGTGGGCAGCTCTGGGTTACTCAATCACTTGATGTCAGGAGCTAGACACCTCTACACAACTAGGTATGCCGAGTCATATGGCCTGAGTAGTAGGGCAGCTCTGACCTGCTGCAAAGTTCCCTCTTGTCCTGGGTCCTACTCAGTGTTAGCAGCCTTCTAAATCACTTGGTAAATTAGGCAGAGCAGTGCCCAAGGGCTGTATCTGCTGCCTCCCAAATCCAAAGAGACCCACCAAGAGCAATGCCATTTTTTAAATGGTAGGGGATACAAGGTGCAACAATTTGTCCTTTAAGGAGGAGGCAGCTAGGCATGGTGGTGCCCACCTGTAGTCACAGCTATTTGGGAGGCTGAGGCGGGAGGCTCACTTGAGCTCAGGAGTTGAAGGCTATGATCATGCCACTGCACTCAAGCATTGAGGAAAGAACAAGGCCTTGTCTCAAAATAAATAAATAAATAAAAAGGTGTCACAGCATGCCCAGGCCATTGAACTCCTACAATATCACTTATATGCCATTCCCCAGAGGATCTTCTCCCACTCTCTGGTACACACATATCTTAATTGGACATCCAGAGTACTTGCCATTTCTGTTCACCAGGAGATCCAGTTAACATGATGTCATCAGTACAGTGGAGCAGAATGATATTCAGTGGAATATCAAGACAATTAAGGTCCTTGTGGATTATATAGTGACAGAGTGCAGGAGAGTTAGGCTTCAGGCAAGACAGTGAATGTGAATGGCTGTCCATCCCACAAAAGGTGAACTGCTTTTCATCTAACTTCCTGATTGGAATTGGAAAGAACATGTTCAACAAGTCAATAGTTGCATGTCAAGTGCCACAGCCTGTGTATATCAGTTCCAGGAAAGATAGCATATCCAGCCCAATTTCTGCAATTGGAACTACAGTTTGGTTTATAGTAGTCTACCAGGTGAGGTGAGGGGGTTAGGATGGGGATCACCACCTCTGCATTCCTAAGTCTTTGATGGTGGTACTCATCACTCCATTTTCTCCTGGGATGCGGTTTTACTTCGTTTGGGTTTACTTTTTTGACCAAGATTGTGTTGTGGGGAGGAAGAGCAGTTTCAGGTGCTTCTGTCTGGCTATTTCTGCCATATTGGCTCTTACTTCACAGGTCATAGAACCAATGTGTGGGTGGGCCGACGCTAAGCATATCTATCCCGCTTTGCACTTCTCAAGTGGAGGAAATAATCTCATGAATGGATTCATGGACCTGTTAAGCCCACTGTGAAATGGTACTCTAATCTGAGGCATGATAGCATTTGGGGCCCCACATATCAGTGCCAGCTCAGACCTTGTAGCTACAGCCTTTGAAAGGTCTGAGTATTTTCTTTTCCCAATTACTCTGGTAAATGGCCACAGATCCCTTTGAAAAGTAAAGAATACTCACTGTGGCATTGCAGGATCCTCCTTCAAGGTGACTCAGCAACACTTTGGACCGTAACTGACTTAGATCTAGAAACTGGGTGAGGAGCTGCTGTTTTCCAGTCCAGCAGTTGACATCAATCTTCTGCTTGCTCTCAGTTTCTTCCGGCAAAGCAGGTCAGGTGACACACTAGCCAGCTGCTCTTCTATCTCACCTATAGGACCTCCAGACTGAGATCCCATCCATTCATTATTAGCACAGATTTCTGTGAAATAAGGTGTTCTGGCTGTGCTTCCCATTATGGCACCTTGTCACTGTTAGCACCTGGCCTCTGTCACTCTGGAATCTTATCACTTTCATCAGAACCAGAAAGCCTAGTTCCGTGATAGCACCTCCAGCCTACTGAGGACAAGCCTGTCTACCCCACCCACAGAGGACAGCCAGCTATGAGCTTCTCAAAGATGCTAGTGGCCTCCTTTCTGCTCCTTACTTCTTTAGTGGAGAGAATATCCTCTGCACCTTCCAAGGAAACATAATCAGGCAGCGGGTTCTGCAGTCCCACATCACACAGCCTTTCTAACATTTCCACCTTCTTGAGTTCCCAGGCCCCTTCCTCATTACTCTGCCGAGGCAGTTCCAGCGTGAATGCCTTATCTACCAAATGCCCAACCTTCAAAGAGCTGTGCCAGCAGCACATTTGAGACTGCCTTCTGTATGCTGTGGCTCACACCTGTAATCCCAGCATTTTGGGAGACTGAGGTGGACATCACTTGAGGTCAGGAGTTTGTTACCAGCCTGGCCAACATGGTGAAACCTGTCTCTATCAAAAATACAAAAATTGGCCTGGTGTGATGGTGCACATCTGTAGTCCCAGCTACTCAGGAGGCTGAGGTGAGAGAATTGCTTGAACCCAGGAGGCAGAGGTTGCAGTGAGCCGAGATTGCACCACTACACTCCAGCCTGGCTGGCAGAGTGAGACTCTGTCAAAAAAAAAAAAAAAAAAAAAGATGGTCTTGACAGGCAGTGTCTCACGGTATCTCACACCTCTAATCCCAACACTTTGGGATATTGAGGTGGCAGAATCACTTGAGGCCAGAAGTTTGAGACCAACCTGGGCAAGATGATGAGACCCTGTCTCTACAAAAAAAAATTTTGTTTTCATTATCCAGCCATCCAGTCACTGGGGAGGCTGAGGCAGGAGGATCCCTTGAGCCTAGAAGTTCAAGGCTACCGGGAGCTATGATCATGCCACTGCACTCCAGTCTGAATGACAGAGTATGACCCTGTCTCTATAAAAATTAAAAGTAAAATTTAAAAAACTGTCTGCAGGTGTCCTTGTCAACATTTAAGTCCCAAGTTATGGGACAGTGCAGTGCTTCCATATCAATGAATTTCCCCCTCTCCAGCCTTACATTTCACTACTGCCATGGCCCAGCCCCTCAAGGCTGCTGCTGGTACCTGTGAGGCAGGTCTTGTAATTCTTGAGTGCAGTTATTTCCTCCCAGAGCAAGAACCGTATTGCCCTACTCAGGCAATGCTACATCCTCATCCTATTATAGGTCTGTGGGCCCTGGAAGGAGATGGGGATAGAATCTAAGGACAGGCATCCCCCTCCTAAGGGGGCACCTGCATCATGTGAAGGGTTTTTAGGGTCTGCAGGTAAAGGAAGCCGCTCACTTACAGCAATGGAACTGAGTCACTTCTCCTAGCCCTGAAGGTTCAGGGAAATTTGAGAATTTCAGATTCTCAGGCCCTTTCTCATAGATGTCCCTATCCCAGATCGCACGAATCCTCTCTTTTCTTACCACAGCCCTGACTTAGACATGAGAGCCCTGTTTGGCTGGACATTGTCCCCTCTGTAGCTCTGCTGCTCTTTAAGTCCTGAGATTGATTTTTTGGCACAGTCTGACCTGTCGGCAGGAGATAAATGTCTCTAAATATTGCCAGCAATACTTTTGACTCCCACTGTTGACTGTTGGTGGCTACCTGACTCTGTCATTTTCTTTCAATTTTTCAGTGATTTAAAGGTGTTAACAAGAGCCAGCTTATTCAATACTCCCCATAGTGATCATTGCCCCCTACCGCTCATGTGCCACTGCACTGCCTAAGCAAACTTGCACCCCATTCAAAACCAGCCCTGATGAAAGGCTTCGTGACTGTGTTGCTACAGCTCCCCAGGCTTCCTCCCACCCTACTTACCACCAGCAGCGGGGTCCTTGTTGCCAACTGCCCCACGATTGATCCAGTTCCAGAATTCCATTCTGAAGGTCTGCTGGCTAAGGCCACTTCTGGTACCAACGGTCTTAGCCTGTGCACCTCCCAGAAAGTAAAGTCTGAGACAGGGACTGTGTGTTAGGAGTTTATTTTGGGAAGTGATACCAGAGAGTAGGAGTAGGGAACAGGAAAGAAAACAAGGAAGTAGGAAAAGCCAATGTAACCGGGACCGGGGACTCATCCTGCCAGGCCTCGTTAAGGAGCCCAAGGAACAGAAGAGAGGACACTGAGGCACCCTGACCCCACATTGGTCCAAGGCGCCCCCATGGAGTGTTAACTCCTGCAAGTGCAGAATCGCAGCAGCATCCCACAAGCCCTGGGCAGAAAGCAAAGACTGAGGGCAGCTGCAGGGAGGCTCTGTCAGGCTACAGGTGCACAAACCTGCTGCTGCAGCAGTTTCAGCAAATCTTCAATTAAAAGATGAGCTGAAACAATGGGAAACAAGACAGGAGAGGTGACTAAAACTGAAACAATGGGAAACAAGACAGGAGAGGTGACTAAAACACTGACCTCCTTGCTGTTCTATTAACATTACAGGCAGAATCCCGCATAAGAGCCTTTAGAATGATCACTCCTACTGCTTGGAAGGTTTTCCCAAACATCCTTATGACCTTTACCTTCTTCAAATCTTTTTTTCATTTATTGCCTTCTCAGTGAGGTTGTCCCTCTTTTAAATTTCACCTCTCCACCACTCTGTGCCCCTACCCACCTTGTTTATTTCCATAAGACTTACCAACATCTAGGTACTCAAATATAAGCTTGTGGAGAGCAGAGACTTTTATTAGCTTTGTTAAGTATACAATCTCAGATCTTATGGTAATGTCCAGCAGAGTAGAGGGCTCAGTATATGTTCTTAACAATAATATATGACAAGTGAATATATGAAAATGGATTTTAAAATATTTTTTTCATATACTTTCTATTTTCACATATTTTAAATAAAATTGATTTTCAGGCCAGGCGCGATAGCTCACGCCTGTAATCCCAGCACTTTGGGAGGCCGAGGTGGGGAGATCACAAGGTCAAGAGATCGAGACCATCCTGGCCAACATGGTGAAACCCCGTCTCTACTAAAAATACAGAAATTAGCTGGGCATGGTGGTGTGCGCCTGTAGTCCCAGCTACTCGGGAAGCTGAAGCGAGAGAATTGCTTGAACCTGGGAGGCGGAGGTTGCAGTGAGCCGAGATCACACCACTGCACTCCAGCCTTGTGACAGAGTGAGACTCTGTCTCAAAAAAAAAATTTGATTTTCATATATTTTTTATAAAATTAGTAGCTTGCTTTCTTCACTCAACAATACATCATGGTCATCAGTCAACACATAGGCCACTATTAATTGTACTCTCTTAATACCTGTATAATATTTATTATTTCATAGTCTGCATATAGCACAATGTATTTAGCCATTCTCCTCGGTTACAGGATGTTCATGTTCTTTCATACTTTTTACCTCTACAAGCAGTGCTGGAATCCTGGTATGAATGCTTTTATGCAATGATGCTTTTATTTATAGAAAATATATTCTCAGAAGTGGAATGCCAGTAAGAGGACGTGTCTGTGTGTGTTTTCAATAGATTTTATTTTTAGAATAGTTTGAGATTTACAGGAAAACTGAGAAGATAGTACAGAGTTCCCATGTATCCTGCTCTCAGTTTTACCTATTAGTAACATGTTAGCATGGTATGCTTATTATAATCAGTGAACCAATACTGATGCATTAGCATTAACTGAAGTCCATCCGTACTTTAGTCACATGTCTTTAATTTTTTGTTGAATTTCCTGTTTCTGTTCCAGAATCCTTTCTAGGAAACTATGTTACATTTAGTATTCATGTGTCCTCAGGCTCCTCTCAGATGTGACAGTTTCATGGACTTTACATGTTTTTGATGACTCTGGCAGTTTTCAGGAGTACTGATCACATATTTTCTAGAATGTCCCTCTATTGGAATTTGTCTGTTGTTTTTCTCATCATTAGACCGGAGTTATGGGCTAGAAGACCACATCCCATCCCATCAAGTATACATAGTATCAACATGATTTACCCTGATTTTTTTGTGTGTGTGACAGAATTTCACTCTTGTTGCCCAGGCTGGAGTGCAATGGCATGATCTCGGCTCACTGCAACCTCTGCCTCCTGGGTTTAAGCAGTTCTCCTGCCTCAGCCTCCCAAGTAGCTGGGATTACAGGCATGTGCCACCACGACAGGCTAATTTTGTATTTTTAGTAGAGATGGGTTTTCTTAATGTTGATCAGGCTGGTGTCGAACTCCTGACTTCAGGTGATCCACCCGCCTTGGCTTCCCTAAGTGTTGGGATTACAGGCGTGAGCCACTGCACCTTGCCCCCTTTTAAAAATTATTATATTTTATTATTTTTTGAGACAGAGTCTTGCTCTGTCGCCCAGGGTGGAGTACAGTGGTGCAATCTTGGCTCACTGCAACCCTCCACCTCCTGGGTTCAAGCGATTCTCCTGCCTTGGCCTCCTGAGTAGCTGGGATTACAGGAGCGTGCCACCATACCCAGCTATTTTTTGTATTTTTAGTAGAGATAGGGCTTCACCACGTTGGCCAAGCTGGTCTCAGATGCCTGACCTCATGATCCGCCTGCCTCAGTAACTTATCACTATTGATGTTGACCTTGATCACCTGGCTGTGGTAGTGTTGTCAGATTTCTCCACTGTCAAGTGACTTTTTTTCTGCCATTCTATCCTGTTTGGAAGGAAGTCACTATGTGTAGCCCACTCCTACAGAGGGAGAAATTAGTCTCCCGTCCTTGAAGGTAGAATATCAACATAAATTATTTGGAATTCTCCTACATAGGAGATATATCTGTTCTCTTCCATTTACTTATCTTTTTATTCATTCATTCATTCGTTCAATCATTTATTTATATTAGTATGGATTTGTGGATAGTATGTCCCTTTGTTATACCTCCATCAAGGTAGGGTTTGCTTTTGTTTGGGTTTTAGCACTTTAATTTTCTGGTACTATAAGATGCTCCACGTTCATCATGTATATTTCTGCCCTAGTCCTAGAGTTGGGTATTTCTTTGTTTTAATCATTTTAAATTTTACTCTATGTTCTGGGATACATGTGCAGAATATGCCGGTTTGTTCTATAGGTATACATGTGCCATGATGGTTTGCTGCACCCATCAACCCGCCATCTATGTTTTAAGCCCTACACTCATTAGGTATTTGTCCTAATGCTCTCCTTCCCCTTGCCCCTGACCCCCAACAGGCCCCAGTGTGTGATGTTTCCCTTCCTGAGTCCATGTGTTCTCATTGTTCAAGTTGGGTATTTCTCTAAGAATCCCTGGTTCCTTTTATTAGAAAATAGTATGAAAAGATGAGATCTAAGCACTTGGTATACATATTGCTACCGGGGTGTGGTTTGTTCTAGGCCTTCTCAGCTGACAGAGCAAGGTAATATATATGTGTATACCAACCTGTGTACATACACATATCTAGAGTTATTTCTGTATGTGATCATCTGTGTCTTTAGTAAGCTAAACAAGAGTTCATACTGAAGTCTTCAACTATAATCTGCGGATGAATGAGATGGAACTAGATTACAGATCTAATGGATCATTCTAGCCTCATTTCTTTGCTCACCTAGAAACTTGTATCAGCTTTTCCTCTACCCTCTTTGGTTTCATTAATTTGTAATATAGTTAGATTCTTTTTGTCACAGTCTTCACTCTGTCCTAACCTAAATGATTTTTTAACACTTTACATACCTTAAGATTCACACATTGTGTTGTAAAGTTCTATAGATTTTGCCCAATGCATAATGTCACATATCCACCATTACAGTATCATACAGAATAGTTTCACTGCCTAACAAATCCTGCGTGTTTCACCTATTCAGAGGATGTAACCCTCCCCACATCCTCTGAACCCCTGGCACCCATTATTCTTTTTACTGTTTCTGTAGTTTTACCTTTCCAGAATGTCATAGAATTGGAAGAATACAATATGTAACCTTTTCAGACTGGCTTCTCTCACTTAACAATATGCATTTAAACTTTATACATGTCTTTTGTGGCTTGCGAGATTATTTTAATCACTGAATGATATTGCATTATGTGAATGTAGCACAGTTTTTTTTATCCTTTTTCCTATAGGAAGACGACTTGGTTGCTTCTAATTTTTGGTGATTCTGAATAAAGCTGTTAAAAATATTTGCTTGTAGGTTTTCATATGGACATAGTTTTCAACCATTTGGGTAAATACCTAGGAGTATGATTACGGGCTTATATGGTATAGCTATGTTTAGCTTTGTAAGAAACTGCCAAACTATTTTCCAAAGTGGCCATCTGATTTTGTATGCCCATCAGCAGTGAATGAGAGGTCCTATTGCTCAGTATCTTCACCAGCATTTGGTATTATCATCTTTTTTGGATTTTAGCCATTCTAATAGGTGTGTAATGGTATGTCATTGTGTTTGTAATTTGGAATTCCCTAATGACAAAAGATGTTGATCATCTTCTCGTATGTTTAAAATTTCCCATCTGTATAATATTTTCTTCGATGAGGTATCTGCTCAGATCTTTTGCTCATTCTTTTGGTGCTTGTGCTTTTAATGCAATAAATATTGCTAGTAATGTTCCCAAAAAGTTATAGCAGTTTGCACTCTAATTGGCTGTGTGTAACAAGACCCCTTTTCTTATGCCCTTGTCAGCATTGGATGCTACCAGTCTTACATGTTTGCCCACTGGTTAGGAAATAAGTGGCATCACGTCATTTATCTTTTTTTTTTTTTTGAGGTGTAGTCTCACTCTGTTGCCCAGGCTGGAGTGCCATGGCGCAATCTCAGCTCACCGCCTCCTGGATTTTAAGCAATTCTCTCTGCCTCAGCCTCCCGAGTAGCTGGGATTACAGGTGCCTGCACCACACCTGGCTAATTTTCATATTTTTAGTAGAGACAGGTTTCACCATGTTGGCCAGGGTGGTCTTGAACTCTTAACCTCAGGTGATCCTCCTGCCTTGGGCTCCCAAAGTGCTGGGATTACAGGCATGAGTCACCATACCCAGCCACATCGTTTCTCTAATTTGACTTTCTCTTACAACCAGTGAGATTAAGCATCTTTTCATATGTCCCTTTATCATTTATATTTCCTCTTCTGTGTATTGCCTAGTAATACCTTTTGCCCATTTTCCCACTGGGTTGTCTTTTTTTAACAATACATAAATAAGACTTCTTTGTAATATTAGGAATATAACCCTTTGTTGTAACTTTAACAAATATTTCTCAGACAATTGTTTGCCTTTTGGCATTGTTTATATTGTTTCTTTCTTTTTTAATCAAATCAACATTATTTTATTCTTTATTGTGGTAAAATATATACAACACCAAATTTTCCACTTTCACAATTTTTAAGTACACAGTTCTGTGGCTTGAAGTTCATTCATGTTGTTGTAAAACCATCACATCTACAGAACTTTTTTCATCTTTTTCATATTATTTTATCTTTATATAGCCAAACTTACCTATCTTGTCTTTTTTATTCTGAGTCTCCCATTTTGTTTCTTTCTTTTTTTTTTTGAAAAAGAGAGAAAAGGAGAAAGAAAGAGCAAAAGAAAGAAAAAAAAAGAATGAAAGAGAGAAAGAAAGAGGAAGAGAAAGAGGGAGAGAGAACGGGATTCTTGTTTTATTGCCCAGGCTAGAATGCAGTCTAAACATGGGTATTAAAAACCTCTTTTATGCCAATAATTGTGCTTAACAATGGAGACAGGAAGGAATAGGGGATGAAAATAAC
>CAUYQU010007534.1:0-17130 GCA_963574635.1 Cheracebus regulus
CCTCTCACCAGGCTGGAGGTGAGGGGCAGACACGGGGGGTGGGAGGGGATTCATGGCATGGCTTTCACCAGATGAATTCTCTTCCTCTTATTTTCAAATCTCAACTTTTTATGTTACCAGTATAAATGAGAGCTGAAGAGTGTTACTACTAGTTTCCAGAAACTGCTTTGCAGATTTTGTAAGGGGAATATATTTCCTAAGAGGTTTCATTGTACCTTCTAAATGCTTTAGGGTTTGTGAAGAATCTGAGGATATGCATACAGAAAAAACAAGTATGAATTCGTCTGTGTGGTGTGGGCAAGTGTACAGATGATGGAGAGAGCTGAAAGGCTCGGCTATGTTTTCTTCCCTAATTCTTGGGTTTTCTCAGTATATGACTTGGAGTAAACTGTTTTAGTTTTTCAAGCCTCAGCTTCATTGGCTGCAAAATGCCCTGTCTGGCTGGAAGGATACTTTGAAAGTATTGAAATCATAAACAAAGAATATGCCCCTCAAATGCAGTAATAAATCTGATGTTCCCTTCCTTCTTAGAACCTGGCTGAGTCACCGTCCCTTACAGCTGACTGGTGCAACATAACAGTGGAGGGCAATTCTCCAGGGACCACAGAGGATCTGAATGTGAGCGGGGAGAGCAATGGCCTCCGCAAGAAGCTGGAACAGGGTAGAATACCAGGATCAGGCACCAACCCCTGGACCTTGGCTATGAGCTTGCCTGAGCCTGAGCCAGTGCAATGCCAGCCTTCTGTGTGTGGTCAGAAACTTCAGGGATAAGAAAATTGTCACCTTAGATCTTGGAGGAGTCTGCTGGGCTTTACAAAGTGCAAGAAATGTGAGTGTGCTCAGCTCTGGGGTTGCCTCTTTCCCAGGAGATTGAGGGTGCAGTGTGTTGTTGCTTATCATGCCCAGGAAATATTCAACCTTCTCAGCTCCTAGGACCATACCAGGGGAAAAAATCCACAGACACCACTGTTGGTGCATATTCTAGGAAACTATGCTGAAGAAGATAAATCAGGATTTTTAGGAAAGAAAAGAACAGCTATACCAGGCACTTACCTCTGCTCTGCTCTGAACAGCACTTGAAGAATCACTGAGTAAATGAGGAGTCATATTTGTAAGAATTGACCTCCAGATGGAAACTAGTATTAGAAGAAGAAGATAGAGTGGGGCAGGTCTTGACTCATTATATTAAAAGAGCTTTCTGTAGTTCAGGTCATCCCCAGAAAAGGATAGAAAGCTAGGCCGGGCATGGTGGTTCACGCCTGTAATCCAAGCACTTTGGAGGCTAAGGCGGGCGGATCACCTGAGGTCAGGAGTTCAAGACTAGCCTGACCAACATGGTGAAGCCCCATCTATCAAAAAAAAAAAAAAAAAAAAAGGATAGAAGCTTTGGGGCAGTGAGACTTGTCACTGGTGAAGCATGTGCACAGGCCCTGACACTGGTAGGGTGCTAGAAGTATAGGAGAGCATAGGACTCCTGGTGAATTTCCTTCCAATGACACAGCCTTAGATTTTAAGAAATCGTTGTATTTGTCTGGTTCTCTAGAGGAACAAAACCAATAGTACACACACACACACACACACACACACATTTTACATATTGGCTCATGTGATTGTGGAGGCTTAGTGAGTTCAAAATATGTTACAAGAGTCCATGAGGCTGGAGAATCAGGAAATACTTGTAGTTTGAGTCTAAATGCAGTGTGCTGGAAAACTAGGAAGAGGTGACGTTGTAGATGAAGTCTGAAGGCAATTTCTTAGAGAAGCTTTCTTGCTCAGGATGGTCAGCCTTTTGTTCTATCAAAGGCTTCAGTTGACTGAATGAAGCCTCCAAACATTACAGTCTGCTCTATTCAAGATCCACTGATTTAAATGCTAATCTCATCCCCAGACATCCACCCAGCAACATCCAGAGTAATGTTTGACCATAAATCTGGGCACAAGGATCCAGAAAATTTGATAGGACTTTATTTCATCTTTCTGTGATTTGTCAAGTGTTCCAAGTCACAAATAAACCTTTCTAACTTCTAATCTTTGAAACATATTTGTTAGCACGGAAACTAGCAATTATTTAAAAGTTTGATGCAGTCCACCAATAATGATACTTATGTAAGCCTTATATTTCCTGTATTGTTGTTTGAAGTAAATTAACTTTACTGATGTATATTTTTCCATAAATTTGTTATTTCATAATGACTCTTTAATAGATATTATATATTACATTCTCTTAGCGTTTTTGTTTTGTTTTTCTGTCTTAAATATGAGAGAATTTTGCTGAAAGACTAAATGTTAAACTAGGTGAAGATTCTAATCTTGTGATCTACAGAACCCCATTCACCAGTCCAGTTTTTCTGGTTGGGTCTGTTTACCAGTGTAGTTTGGTGTTTCAGCTGGTAGTATGCACTGTATTAAGGGATGTTCTCTCCCTCTACACCCTCAGCTAGAACTTGAAAATGAGGGAGATGAAGTGACTGTGTTTTTTTGTTTCTGGAAAGTAAATGTAAAGCCACCTACTTAGATCACAGGATTGGTATAGAGATTCCAGCTCACACACCAGGACAAGACTTAGTCTCATAGATGAACATGACCAAAGAAACAATATGTCGATCTGGGGGTATGGGTGGAGTGTTAGTAAGAAATAGAGCATAAAGAAAGATAAATGACAGAGATAGAGGAAGGAGAATTCCAGGCTCCAGGCAGGTAAACCCTCCTATGGGATGAAGAACTCACACTCTGGAAAGCTGATGGAATCAACACCACCTGCATCTTCTCACCTGCCCTGACTTGCAGCTCTGCAAGTAGCCCGTCGATGTCTCAGTTCCCCATCTGGCCTGTCTTTGGGAAGACGACTGGTCAGGCTAAAAACAATACCCTTCTGTCCAGTTGACAAGTATACTTCTCACTGTCAATTAATAAGTAAGCAATGTGGTTTTCTCTATTAGTGTCTTATGGCACTTGTTAGCAAGATTTTGTTTCCCCAATTATGTCAGTTCTGGAAAATAGAGGAGATACAGCTTTTGAGGATCAGGCTCAGACTCTCAATCCTGGTGAATACATCACAGAAATGCCAACCTATAGGCTCTCATCATTCGTTCTGCCCTTCACTCAACCAACATTTGCTATGCTACACACGGAGAACACTCTAAGGACCACCTCCGAAGACGAACTTCCCAGCCTCTCCTTGTCATGAATGTGACCATTTGAATTTTACAAATACTCCAACACACTGAAGTTTTTGCTCTTCAATCCTGACCATGTGTCAGAATGACCTTTTAATATTTAAAAAAATTACAGATGATACCTAGTTTTGGGATGGGATCCAGGCATTTGTTTTTAAAAGCTCTGCACGTGGTCCGATAAGCAGCCAAGGTTGTGAGAAATTCACAAAAAATTTCACATTTGGATCAGATAAACCACATTTTCCACTTTGCTGATACTGTTTAGAAAGATTCAGAGATGTTTAGGGGTGATTTCAGTAAAGACTTTGAACAGGTTGCTTCAACACAATAGAAAGTGAAAGCCAGAATAAATGCTTCCAATAGTTTCCAAGATGATAATGTTTCTGTTTTCTTGCCTGTGACTTAATCTTTTTGAAGCACAACTCTGATCCTGTCATTTGCCTTGCCCAAAAGTTTTAGCAGATGATCTTTTTTTCTAAGTGTTAAAGAGAATATGATAATACAGAGAAAGTGACAGATCTCAGAAGTAACCAGTTTGAACTGTTTTACAACTTTTAGATTTCCTTTATGCCAACAAACACAGATGTGAATATATATTTATAATATCTGAATAATACTATACATGCTGTTCCATGGATAGTATGGAGTGTTTCATGGACAGCTTCCCATTTACAAATGTAAAGATGTAATTTATCCTTATTATTAAACAGTACTCCATCATGTGGAGACACTATAATTGATCTAACCAGCAAAATGTAGTGGTGAAGAGCCAGAGTTTTAGCCTGCATCCCAGTTCTGCCACTTAATTAGCTATGAGTCTTGGATGAGTTCATTGACTCATCACTGCTGCAGTTTCCTGAGAATAACAAAGGCATCTACGTGCTAGCATGTACTTACTCTTTCAGTCCTCATTGGCCTATTTTTTGTTGTTGTTTCTTTGTTTGTTTATTATTATACTTTAAGTTCTGGGATACATGTGCAAAATGTGCAGGTTTGTTACATAGGTATCCACGTGCCATGGTGGTTTGTTGCACCCATCGACTCATCATCTACCTTAGGTATTTCTCCTAATGCTATTCCTCCCCTATCCCTCCACCCACTAACAGGCCCCAGTGTGTGATGTTCCCCTCCCTGTGTCCACATGTTCTCATTGTTCAACTCCCACTTATAAGTGAGAACATGCGGTGTTTGGTTTTCTGTTCTTGTGTTAGTTTGCTGAGAATGATGGTTTCCAGCTTCACCATGTTCCTGCAACCCAGACTAAATGCACCCTGCTTTACGTTCCTATAATAAGTGCTGTGAATGAACGTAGATCAAGGAGGAGGGACAAGGGCCCCAGGAGGAGGTTTTAAATAGAGTGGTCAGGGTAGACTCTACTAAGATAACATTTGCGCAAAACCTGAAAGTCAGGAAATAAGACAAGCAGATATCTGGAGGAAGAGAATTCCAGGTAGAAGCAACGACCTTGAGGCAGGAACATGCCTTGTCTGTTGCAAGAATAGCAGAGTAGAATAAGGGCAGAGGAGAATGTAGAGGATCTGGTTAGATAATGCAGGGCCTTGCAGGTGAAATGGGAGCCATGGTAGGAGTCATGTAGGTTACAGCTATGGGCTAAGGAGTAAGTAATAGGATATAATCTACATGGAGGTTATAGCCATGGGCTAAGGTGTGAATAATACTATATAATCTACGTGTTTCAAAGAATTACTCTAATTGCTATTTTAAGAATAAACTTAAGGTGTTAAAAACAGAAGCAAGACTGTGAGGCTACTCCAGTCATGCAAGAGAGTGATGATGGCTATATGACTCAGCAGTTCTATTCCCAGGTATATATAAGAGAAATGAAAACAAATAAAACATATATCTATGCAAAATATACATGTACATAAATATTCATAGCAGTGTTATCTATAATAGCCTAAAATTAGATACAACACAAATTCCACCAACTAATCAATTAATAAACAAGTTGTTGGCTGGATGTGGTGGCTCATGCCTATAATCCCAACACTTTGGAAGGCCAATGTGAGAATTTCACTTGAGCCCAGGAGTTTGACACCAGACTGAGTAACCTAGTGAGACCTCACCTCTATAATTAAAATAAAATAAAACTTAACAAACAAGTTGTGGTACATTTATACAATGGAATATTACTTAGCCACAAAAAGAATGACATACCGATATATGCTACAACATGAATAAATCTCAAGAATATTAGGATAAGTGAGAGGAGCCAGACACAAAAGGTCATATATTGTATGATTCTGTTTATGTGAAGTGTCCACAAAAGGCAAATCCATAGACACAAAAAGCAGATTAATGGTTGCCAGGTGGTTTAGGAGAAGAAAATGGAAATGACTACTAATGGGTACGGGATTCTTTTTGGGGCAATGAAAATGTTCTGAAATTAAAAAGCGGCAGTGATTGTACAACCTTGCAAATATACTGAAAAGGACTGAATTGTACCCTTTATAATCATGAATTTTATGGTATGTGAATTAGACCTCAATTTATAAAAGAGATAAAGAGAGGAGAGGAGGGGGTTGGAACTAGAAAATATAGATAATTATTTTGAAAAATATTTGCTACAAGATGGTGCAAAAAATGGGACAGTACTGGAGGGAGTGTGAGTCTATATTTATTTTATGTTTTGTTGCTATCCTGTGGTATTTCCATAGTAATTTCATGACTAGTTTGTCAATTCCTGCAAAAAATCCAGCTGGACTTTGGTAGGAATTGCATGGAGTTGGGAAATATTGCCATCTTAGCAATATTAAATCTTCTTATTCTTAAGTATGGTATGTTTTTCCATTTATTTCAGTCTTCTTTAACTTATTTCAACAATATTTTGCATTTTTTGGTGCATTTGTCTTGGACTTCTCTTATTAATTTATTCTTAAGCACTTTTTCTTTTAATCCTATTGTAATAAAATTGTTTCTTACTTTATTTTTTGATTGCTCATTGCTAGCATATAAAACTATAAGTATTTTCTGCATATTGATCTTTCATTTTGCAACCATGCTGAACTTGTTTGTTAGCTCTAATAGTTTCTTGTGAATTCCTTTGAATTTTCTGTGTGTGAGGTGATGTCATTTTAAATAGCAATAGTTTTAATTTTCCTTTTAAATCTGGGCAACTTCCGTTTTTTTTTGTTTTGTTTTGTTTTTTTTTACTTATTTGTTCTGGCTAGAAACCACAGTACAATGTGGAATGCAAATGTTGCAAGCAGACACCCTTGTCTTGTTACTAAATTTAGGGGGAAAGCTTTCTACTATTCATGATTACATATGACGTTAGTTGCCTATTTTTTTATAAGTGTCCTTTATCAGGTCAAGGAAATTCTCCTCAGTTCCTGCACATTCAGTGGTTTTTCTTCATGAAAAAGTGTTGGATTTTGTCAAATACTATTTTGCTCTACTGAAGTGATCATCTATTTCAACCCCCCTTTATATCTGTTAATATCTTTTATTATATTAATTGATTTTATTATATTAATATCTTTTATTATATTAATTGATGGTTCTATATTGAACCATCCTGTGTTCTTGGGATAAATCCCACTTGGTTGTGTTGTATAATTTTTTATGTGATGGTGGATGTAGTTTGGCAGTATTTTGTTGAGGATTTTTGCATGTAAAGTCACATGGGATATTGAGTTGTAGTTTACTTTTGATATCTTTTTCTGATTTTGGTGTCAGTGTAATTTTAGCTTTGTAGAATGAGTTGCAAATATCAACTTTTATTCTATTTTTAGAAGAATTTGTGAAGGATCAGTCTTAGTTTTTAATTAGACATTTGGTTTAGTACCACAGTGAAGCCATTCTGTTTTTACTTCATTGGAGTATTTTGATTACTAATTCATTCTCTTAATTGTTATAGGTTTATCTAAATTTTCTATTTCCTCTTGAGTCAGTTTTTATAGTTTGTGTCTTTCTAGAAATTGTTCTATTTATTTATTTAATCTTTTTATTTTTTTGAGATACAGTCTTGCTCTGTGGCCCAAGCTGGAGTGCAGTGCTCAATCTCAGCTCACTGCAATGCCTGCCTCCCGGGGTCAAGTGATCCTCCTGGATCAGCCCTCCTGAGTAGCTGGGATTACAGGTGTGCGCCAGCACCCGCTGGCTAATTTTTGTATCTTTAGTAGAGACGGTTTTGCCTTATTGGCCAGGCTGGTCTCAAACACCTGATCTCAGGTTATCCACCTTCCTCGGCCTCCCAAAGTGCTGGGAGTACAGGTGTGAGCCATTGTACCCAGCCTAGAAATTTTTCTACTAACTAGTTATCTAATTTTTATCATACCATTGTTTGTAGTAGCCCTTCATAATATTATTTATTTTTGGAGAATATAATCAATGCCTTTATTTATACATTCCTTATTGGTTTAATATCTGTTTAATTTCAATAAATACAAAAACATGGATTCTACACAGTTGTGTTTCTCTATCCTTGCACTGTTATCGTCATATAAATTACATCTTTTACCTTGTGTATTCATTAACACAATTTTTGTGTCGGGTAAGCTTATTTTAGGTAATCTAAGGAGAAAAGTTTACTATAAATAAATAAAAAAATTAATATTGTTGCTTATATTTATCTGTTTAATTAGCCTTACTTGTGCTCTTTATTTGTTCATATAGATTTCATTGACTCTCTAGTGCCTTTCGCTTCAGACTGAATTACTCCCTTTGTATTTGTAACACTGCAGATCTTCTATGTGTGAAGGATAGTTTTGCAGGACAACAAATTCATAGTTGCAAGATTTTTTCCCCCGAATACTTTGCACATGTCATTGCAGAGCCTGCTGGCATTCATAGAATTCACTGTTGATCTCATTGGGGATCCCTTGAATATACAGTATCACTTTTCTATTTCAGCTTTGAAGATTCTCTGTTTGACTTTGGCTTTGATCATCTGATTTTGATAAGCCTACATTTCGATATTTTTCAGATAATTGTACTTGGAGTTCATTGAACTTTTTGATTGTGAGATTTAGTGTTTCTCTTTAAAATGAAATTTGAGAGCAAGAATATGGAGTTAGGGATATCCCACTCATCTCCTTAGAAAGAAACAAGCATTTGGCAGCCTTTCACAGAAAAAAAGTACAGTTGAGTGCACTGGAATTCAGGTCAGAGGTGGCTAACCTTAGGAGAGCCCAAGAATGAAGAGGGTTGTTTTGAATACTTATTATATTGGGTAATGACAGAAGAAAGCCACTGTACTAGAAGGGGCGTAACCCAGACTTGCTGTAAGAGGGTGTTTTCTGCACCAGACCATAGGCTGACACTGATGACCAGGGACACCTGGGGCCGAGCTGTACACCCAGGGAAGCAGGTAAGTGTCAGGGAAGGGTGTGTGTGAGAACACCAAGCTGGCTGTGCCCACAGGGAGGGGGACCTTCTAATACATTGTCAGGAACATCACAGAGTGAGGTTGTACCTTTATTTCTTTTGTAATTACTTACTGAGTGTGCACAGTACTGTAGGGGCTGGGAGGGGATAAAAGAGCTCAATGGCTTTCTGTAGAATGGTGGCCTGTCTCCCCAGTAGTAACTTGCTGACCCTGCCCCTGAAGTAAGAAAGAGTGTGAAGGGCTACTTGCTCAAGCTTGTTCTCTTTTGTTACCTCTTCCCCCTCTGTGGTTTCCTCTGCAGCTGAACAGGCCCCAGGCAGCCTGCCATGAGATCGTGCTCCAAAGACCGGTCATTCTGCTGGACCCACGGGCTCCTGGTATTCATCAGCCTGCTCCTCAGTGAGTGATGGGGTCCCTGGGAATGGAGGCCAATTGGGTCATCTGGGCTAGCTGTGCCATGACCACTAAGTGGGCTGTTGAGGTTCAAATGTCTTTGGGCAATAAAAAGAGAAAAACACTCTGTTGTGATTACAAATGCAGCATATTTCGTTGGAGTCCTGAGGTGGAAGGAATGGAAAGTCTTTTTGGTGGTGAGGAGGCTGGGAACTCTGAGCCAGGGCTGTCTTGGCTGCACTGAAAGGACCGTCACCCACTGCCTGGGCCTAGGGCGGATCTCCAAGCAAATCATCACAAAGGAGAAAGCCCTTAGGAGTCTCAGTCTTAAAATTGTGTTAGTAATTTGCATTCGTGTTCACTTTAAAAATTAAAAAGAACTTATCTTTGAGTAATATGTGTCTATACCAGGCGCCCTTCACATCCTTGTGAGTTTCCTTTTCCTCCACTTGGAAATGCTGCTCAGACTCTCAGATGAAATCATATTTATCACGGTACTGTTCTAGGAAAAATTTTGGAAACAAACACAAGGTGGCTGTTAATTCAGGAACAATTGGACAAGCTGAAGAGTATCTGTGCCATGGCACATTATGGAAACTTTCAAAAACAAATGTTCTAGTTATCTGGAAGGAATGTTCAACTTCCGTGAAGTAAGATGCATAGATTCCGATTAGAAAGATTCAGGAAACTGAATCAAATAGAATCTTCATTTTATAAAAGGAAACACAGCCACCAAAATTTAAATGTTTTTATACCCACCTGTTTCTAAGACTATGCTAAAAATGTGGAAGAACCAGTAGATTGTCAACATGAGCTACAGGAGGGCATAAAATTGTGGAGAAAAAAATGAAAGAGGAAAAAGTACAGAATACAGAAAGTTAAGCGAAAAAAAAAAAAGAACCTGAAAAAAGGATTATCCTAATCTAGGCTGTCTATCAGGCTTTAATCTAGGCTGTATTTAGGGATGCTGAAGCTCCACACACAGTGAAGTGGATTTTTTTCTCTGGTCTCTGGATTATCCCTTTTCCAATTGATCCTTGATTCAGGGAAGGGAATGCGTGGTGAAGCAATGATAATGCAAATGGGGATGAGGAATTTGTCTTCATCATTCTTAAACTCTTGCCCCCTTCCTAAACATGTGTTTAAACAGGAAAATGTGGAAGGGAAATAGGGAGCCTGAGGGTGGCTCAGCTCACATCTAATTTCCCAGGGACACAGGCAGCTGCAGATGAAGGTGGTCTTCGACTTTTGGGGTCCACCTGAACATTACAATAACAGGATTTACTAAGTACTCAACCCATGTTGCAAGCATGGATCTGGAGCAGAAAGGATCTCTGCATTAGGGGCTCCAGACAGACACGAGACAATGGAGATGGCACCAACAAGTGCAGTTTGGGCATCACATATGGATTGTTGGTTTTTGAGTGTGGGCATGGGGCTATGAAACAAGTGAGCAATATTTTATGTTGTTTACAGAGCTTGAAATTTTATACAATTTAAATGAATGTTTAGCTCCATCTTGTAAATAACCACCCACTACTCGGCTTGCTTTTCTTTCTTCAGGATTAGCATCTCTATAGATCAGAGAGCTCCTGCTGCCTTTTTCCTTGCTCTCAGTCTTCCTTCTGTACTCACCATCCACCTTCCGGGGCTGATCCTCCCTGGAAGCCTGAGGGCTGAGTCTCCTCTAATCCAGGAAATGAGGTCTATTTGGGCTGGCTGTTTAATCCTCTGCTAGCCACAAGTCCTTGCTTTGCTCAGCCACTGAAAGTATCTGCTTCCTCTGCTCAGGAGAAAATAGTTGAGGTGGAGACCCTGGCAGCTGCTCGGGTCCTGGTGGGCTCAGACAATAGTGCAGCTGACCTCTGGGGAAAGCAGGTGAGGATGGAAGAGCACATGGGCAGCGTCCTGCAGGGGAGGATCTGAGCTGGGAGAGGAAAGTGGGCTCCAGGTTTTCCTCTGTCCTGCGTTACACAGGACAATTCTTTCCCCTAGAGACACCCTTCCTCTGTAAAAGCAGGGGTTAGGCAGATGATTTCCAAGGCCCCTCTCAGTTGTGTGGTTTTGAGATTTAGTGACTCCTGCTGCTTTGTTAAGGTTTCTGCTCTGTCTCTTCCACCCTGTCCTGTCTTATCCTGTGGCCCGAATTGCACTGATAGCTGGTGAGCCTGTTTTGGGATCCTTCAGAGAGAAGACCCCAGGCTTTCCCTGTGGCCACTTCCTCAGCCCTCAAGTGAGGACAATGTTATTCACATCCAATAGTACCAGATATTAAATGCATTTAATAAAGAGATCTTCCAGATAGGCTCGGTGTGGGTGACAAGGCCATTTTATTCTCGCTTGGGTGCAAGCGGGCTGAATCTGAAAAAGGACAGGAGAAGTGGGTAAGAGTGGGAATTGTTTTTTTATAGGTTGGGGAAATTTTTTGGGGGTGGTGGTCTTGCAGAGTAAGATCAGTTACAGTGGTGGGGGGGTAGTGCAAGGAGTTTACATTACCATAATTCAATTACAATGGCGAGTGGGGTAAGACAAAGAGTAGTTAAGATGGCAGGATGGGGTTAGGAGTATTCACATTATCATAAGAATAGTTAAGATGGCAGGGTGGGGCCAGAAGTATTCACATTATCATAAGAACAGTTAAGATGGCAGGGTGAGGTGAGACGCTTGCGGGAGGGAAGCTCTGCTGGGTGATTAGGGATAATGGTGAACACAGGCCAGGAGTGGGGGACAATCAGCCCAGGCAGGCAGGACTTCAGACTTTCTGGGTCCAGGCTTGCACATGCAGACCTCACATTCCTGTCTTTTTATATATAGAGAGAGAAAATTAGAGAAGAGGGAGTGATGATAGCTTTCGGGGGGTTGGGACGAAGTTTCTCAAGGCTACTTTGTGCATGACAGGGGACTGCATGGACACCTAAAAAATTTTTTTTGAGCAGGGGAGACAGGGTAGAAGTGGGAATAGGACAGGCATGCAAATAAGGAAGGTCTGGACAATATGTTTTGCCTTACAAATGCTTAAGCTGCTGGGGGACTTTGAGGCAATGCGATATTGTGGGGTTGTCCAGAGCAGCATTTGCCGATCTGTGATAGCCTGGGTGCAGTTTTGTATGAATTGAGAGACTAAGCAGAAGATACAGGGTCCGCATAGGAGAAGAAGAGAGATGGGTATTAAAGGAGTAAGGATTGGAAGGAGCCGTGACATCCAGTTAGAAAATGGCCAGGCAGGTTGGGCATAGGTATTTGCCTAGTTAGCAAACTTCTGAGCCCTGTCTGAGTTTTTTGATCTTATTATACACTAGGCCAGATTGGTTTAAGTAAAAACAACATTATTCATTTAGAAATATACAGAATCCTCCTTTTTCTGCAGTGAGTAAGTCGATGCCATGACGATTTTGAAGGACAACTGCAGCCAAAAAGTCAACTAGAGCCTGAAGGGCAGACAAGGTGTTATATATATCTGCAATGCTGGCAGAGAAATCAGTAGACAGACTGCGGAATGCTATGATGGAGGTGGCGATCCCTGCTATGCCAGTTCCAAGGCCTATGGTGGAGGCTGCAAGCCCTATTTTTATGAGTAATGGAATTAGTTGTGTTGAAAAACGCACGCTTTGAATGAAGAGACCTTCCAAACAGGCTTTGTGTGAGCAACATGGCTGTTTATTCACCTGGGTGCAGGTGGGCTACAGCCGAAAAGGGTGTTAGCAAAGGGCAGTGGGATAGGAGTTGGTTTTATAGGTTTGGGTAGTTTTTTGGGGGCGGGGGTGTTGCAGAGTAAGTTCAGTTACAGTGGCAGGGGATAGGGGCAAGGAGTATACATGACCACAAGTTCAGTTACAATGGCAGGGTTGGGTGAGAGGTATTTACATTATAAGAACAGTTAGGATGGCAGGGTTGGGTGAGGGGCTTATGGGAAGCTCCGCTGGGCGATCAGAACACAGGCATGGGGTGGGAGACTTCAGTCGAGGCAAGCAGGACTTCAGACTTTCAGGCTTCGGGCTTGCACATGGAGACCTGACAAGTCGTATAGCTCTTTTTCGTTGGGTGGGTGTCATGAGGAGGACAGGCAGTTGTTTATTACCATTGGCAAATTAGATTTTAGGAATAAGAAAGACTAAGGTACAGGTGCCTGTCCAGCTAGTAGGCAAACACATATAGGTGGAAGAGCCACAAAAGATGAAAAGGCCTGGGGCGAGGCAGAATTGAAAATGCAGGGTGAAGAGGTGAGAGGGAGTGTTGAAAGGGGAATCAGATGCCCAGATTTCTAAAGATCCAGTGAGGACAGCAGCTGTTAGGGGTTGAAGGGGAGATGGGTGCGGCAGCTGCGTAGTGGAAGTGGGTTGATTTTCATAAAGTATGAGGAAGTGTGTGGTGTCAGCAAATAGCCTGCTACTCACATTTGTAGGGCTGGGCGTAAGCAAGCATGGTGAAGGGTTAGGAGGAGAGTCTGAGGCACAAGGAGAGGGTCACCAAGGATGAAGTGAGATACAGGGAAGGTGTTTGCCTAAGCAATAACGACTGTTAATGTTTTTGAGATTATTAGTAGTGAGGGGTCTGTCAGTAAAGTGGAGTAAGTATGACCCCATAGGCATGTTAATATGTGCGTCAGGGCTTTGGTGATGAAGGGTAAAAGTGCATTTAGAAGGTGGAAGATTCCAGTGGTTCATTGATGGGAAATGCATAGAGGGGCAGGAGTTGGGGATAGTTGTTTGTGTAGTGAGGGGTCATAGTATGGGCAGAGTGGAGTTGATATGAGGTGAGAGTTGCTGTAAATAGGTGCGGTGAAGCAAAGCAGCTTGTTGATAAAGACACATCTGAAGAGGTCCTGCTGAGTCTGTTTAAGAAGTAAAGAAGCTCTGTAGGAGGATAGAGGCGGGGACTGTCAGGAGGTACGCAGATGTAAAGAGACAGGAAAGGTAGGCCGATCAGCCAGCAAGGCAGGAATAGTGGTCTTATACCACTAGGAGGAAGAAAGGGAGATACAGAGACAGCAGTTTTTTTGCCAACGATGGGTTGGCCTCATTGAGGAGGGAATGAGTTAGATTGATAGCATGTAAAAGGTAATGAGGAAGGGGTAGAGAGCGACAGAAGAACGGGACTGAGAATGAAAGTGAATAGGAAAGTAAAAAAGAGAACTTTATTAGGGTGAAAGAATTGGAGTATTCCTTGCCACACATTGTCATCTATCCACTCTAGAAAGGAATTAAGGGTGGTGTCTCGAGGGTAGAACCAGGAGATGTCAGCTAGGAGGGCTTGCAGGAAGAGTGAGAACCTACAATGCAAAAAGTGCAGGGCATTTAGGGTCTTGGACTGGTCTTCAGGGATTCGAGGGAACTTAAGGGAAGTAGGGGAGAGTACCTGCGACTTCCAAGAGGAGGTGGGTGAGCTAGACTGGTCGTCTGGTGAGCACAGTTTAATCCTGGAGTGGTGAACTCAGTGGGGAGGGTCTTGCAGGCAGACAGCAGTTGGGGTACTGTAGACAACCAGGTAAGGACCTCTCCACTGAGGCTGTAGAGCTGGATGGGTTAAGTCCTTGACCAGTACTGATCGTTGGGCTAAGATGTCCTTACACGGCTGGGTGTCTGGAGTGGGTAAGAGGAGATTAGCAGCTTGGTGAATTTCCTGCCTCATTTGTTGGAGAACTGGAAGATCGCCTCCAAGAGGGCTAGGGTGTGGAAGGAGGGCTGGGGTGTGGAAGAAGGTTGGGCCCGAGTAGAAAGGTGCGGCCATACAGAAGTTCAAAGGGGCTATACCCGGTGGGTTCCAGGGGAGTGGCATGAATTCAGAGAAGAGCGATAGACAGAAGAGATACCCAGTCCTTTTTTAGTTGAAGGGTGAGTTTAATAAGATGTGTTTTTAGAAGGCCATTAGCTTTTTCTACTTTCCCTGATGGCTGAGGGTGGTAAGGGGCATGGAGATTCCATTGAATACTGAGGGCCTGCTAGAGTGCTTAGAGGATTTGGTTAATGAAAGCAGAGCCATTGTCTGATCGTGTGGAAGTAGGCAGGCCAAACCGGGGGATGATATAATTTAATAGACAAGAAATAACAGCAATAGCCTTTTCTGTTCCAGTAGGGAAGGCTTCTATCCACCCTGTGAAGATATCCACCTATACAAGAAGATATTTAGATTTTGTGACACAGGGCATACGAGTAAAGTCAATTTGCCAGTCTTGCATGTGAGTAAATCCTCACATTTGATGGGTAGGAAAAGCAGGTCTTAAAAATCCTTGGGGGTTGGTACAGTGACAGATGGAGCGCTGAGCTTGATTGTTTTAAGGATGGACTTCCATGAGGGGAAAGAGATGAGAGGCTCTCAGAGATGGGCTGAAGGCTTGTATCCTACATGAAAGTGGTTATGAAAGGAAGAGAGGATAGAATGAGCTTGCGAGGCAGGAAGAAGGAATTTTCCATGATCTAAAATCCAACTACCTTGAGTGGGAAGTGACTGATACTTTAATGACTCTGAGGTTGAATAAAGAGAATTGATTGATAAAAAAGAAAAATACTGTCCACTAGGTGGGGATAGCAGTGCGTTGGCTGCTTTCCTAGCTGTCTGGTCTGCTAGTCCGTTTCCTTGAGCAATGGGATGGGAAGTTTTTTGGTGCCCTTTACAGTGGAGGACCTCAGCCTTAGCTGGGAGAAGGGCAGCTTTAAGGAGGGCCTTTATGAAAGAAGCACTGATAATGGAAGATCCTTGTGTAGTGAGAAAACCCTCTTTCTGTCCAAATGACAGCATGGTGATGGAGGATGTGGAAGGCATATTTGGAATCAGTATAGATATTTATGCTGAGCCCTTTGGCCAGGGTAAGAGCGCATGTGAGTGCTATTAATTCAGCCTCCTTTGTTAGAACACAGGCCAGCGGAGAGGAGGGAGGGATAGAGGATGGACGATTGTCCACAGTTCTGGAAAGGCAGCAGAGACAAGGAAAATGGGCACACAACCCAGCCACTCAACAGGCATCCCTAGTTGAGCCTGGGTTGAACCTCCTCATTGGTGAGCGGCCAAAGACAGCGTCCTCTACATTGACCTGCCACCAATATCGGCCATGAGCCTGGTGGGCAAGTGACTAGGGTGCACATCTTCACGATAGTCAAACACCTGGGGAAACTGGGTCCCCCAATCTGTGACCTATGTAGGATTTTTTCTGGTCTTGAACCACACGGAAGAACCTGGTTTACCTGATTTTCCTCGTCTTTGTGGTGGAAAAAGGATGAAACTGAAAGGGGGAGGAAGTGGAAAAGAAAAGACAAACGGATGAGAAAGCAAAAAAGAGAGACTGCTTACCAAAATAGCTGGTGATGTGCTTCTGTGGGACGGTCTGATGACCCCAGGTCAGCAGGTAGATCTCTTTATGAAAGTTGGAACAGGAGACTAATCTCCCATGGGAGTTCCCCTGTCCCAGGTTTCTGGTACCAAATGTTATTCGCATCCAATAGTACCGAATATTAAATACATTTAATAAAAATATCTTCCAAACAGGCTTTGTGTGGGCGACAAGGCCATTTTATTTCTCCCTTGGGTGCAAGTGGGCCTAATCCAAGAAAGAACAGGAGAAGGGGGTAAGAGTGAGAATTCGTTTTATAGGTTGGGGAAATTTTTTTGGGCAAGGGCGGAAGTGTTGCAGAGTAAGATCAGTTACAGTGGTGGAGATAGGGGCAAGGAGTTTACATTATCAAAAGTTCAGTTACAATGGCGGGTGGGGTAAGGCAGAAGAGTAGTAAAGATGGTGGGGTGGGGTGAGGAGCATTCGCATTATCATAAGAACAATTAAGATGACAGGGCAGGGGGAGAGGCTTGTCTGGGGGAAGTTCTGCTGGGTAATTAGGGATAATTACCAACACAGGCGGGGGTGGGTGGGGGGGTAGGGGATGATCAGCTGAGGCAGGCAGGACTTCAGACTTTCTGGGTCCTGGCTTGCACATGGAAACCTGACAGAAAGAACTCACCTTCATGCCTCCTTCACTCGATCCTCTGCTTTCTCTGCCTCTGCTCCTGTGACGGGTTTGGAAGACACTGTCCTCAGGCCACCTGCTGAAGGACATTATTTTAGTCTGTCCTCACACTGCTATAAAAGAACCACCTCAGGCTGAGTAATTTATAGAGAAAAGAGGTTTAATTGATTTCCAGTTCCCCAGGCTGTACAGGATGCATGGCTGGGGAGACCTCAGGAAACTTACAATCTTGGTGGAAGGGGAAGGGGAAGCCAGCACG
>CAUYQU010007536.1:0-29274 GCA_963574635.1 Cheracebus regulus
ATGGCTGCATAGTATTCCATGATGTATATGTGCCATATTTTCCCTGTCCAGTATATTCTTTAGTAAAATGGCTCTTGGTGTTTTTTGCTTATTTTCAATTATATTATTTTTAATTAAAGTATTGCTTTTATTTATCCTTAAGTTTTGAAAGTTCTTTACATAATATAGTTATAATTCCTTTGTCATATATGTGATTTTTTCCCCCAGTCTGTAGCTTGTATTTCTCCTCTTATCAGCATCTTTCACAGAGCAAAAGTTTGGAATTTTGATGAAGTTCGATTTCTTGTTTTTTTCTTTTATAAACAATTTTAAAATTTTACCTTTGTCTTTCTCTTCTGCAATTTGAATATGATGTGCCTGTGTGTACTCTTTTGTCATTTAACTTGCATGGTGTTGCCTGAGAATTTATGGAAAATTCTCAGCCATTATAACTTCAATTATTTTTGTTCAGTCTTCTTTTTATTTCCATTCTGTTATTTCCATTACATATATGTTACATCTTTGTAGTTGCCCCAAAGTTCTTGGATATTCCTTTCCATTAAAAAAAATTTGTTTTTCAATTTTAGTTTGGGAAGTTTATGTTTACTTAGCTTCATGCCCACTAATGCATTTCTTGGCTGTGTGAAGTTTACTGATAAGCTCATCAAAAGCAGTATTCATTCTGTTACAGTGTTTTTTTATTTCCAGCTTTCCTTTTGATTATTTATTAAACTTTCTATCTTCTTGCTTTTATGTAATTCATCTGTTCTTGCCTTTTGTACTCTTTTTTCAGTAGGGTCTTTAGCATATTATCACATTATTCATAGTTATTTTAAATTTGTGGCTTTATTTTCCAAACTCTCTACCATATCTGTGTCTGGTTCTGAGATTTGCTTGATCTCTGAGTTTTTTGCCTTTCAACATGCCTTGTAAATTTCTTATTGAATGCTAGACATGATGAGTTAACTAAAACAAACTAAGGCAAATTGGCCTCTTTTGTGAGATTTTATGTTTTTTTTTGTGGCTAGGAGTGTGTGCCTGTTGTTTACTGTAGTTATCGGTGTCAGAGGTTAAATTTTCCTCAGGTATCCTTATTTTTTTCTTATTTGTTGTTTTTGGGTTTCCCTAGAGACTTCTTAAGTAAGTTATGAGACAAGGTTTTAGTTGTAATGCTGTTACTATATGGAAAATGTATTGAAGTAGTGGTAAACGTGGGAGAGGTTTTCTATAGTCCTATGATTAGTTCTTTATTTTTCAGCGAGCCTGTATCCCTGGGCTGTAACCTTTACAAGTGTGTCTCAGTTCCCTCTCCTCTTTCAGTGACATAGGAAGTCTAGACAGAAATGAAGTTGAGTGATTCAAATTGCCACACATAGAAGGCTGGAGCAGGCTGTTGTTAGATATTGCCCTTCCTCAAGGTTAATTGGGTTCTGGTAACACCCAAGGTGGTTAGGCTCTGGTAAAATAGTATCCTTTGAGAGATGGCTTTTGTTAAAGAGAACATAATACTCTGGGCATGCTTCAAAAATGATTGCTCTTTTCCTCCCCCTAAAGGAAGCATAAGATAATATTTATTTGATCTTCATCCTAACAACCTGGTAAGGCACCTGGGGGTAAAACATGAAAGTGTAGAGACTTTCTTAAGAATACCCTCCTCCGTGGAGTTTTTAACTCTCAAGCTTACCTACTATGAGCCTCAAAAAATTCACTAATTAATATTTAAGTTCTCCTACTGTGATAGTGGCTCCAGAGGTAGGCTTCTGGGATGCTGCCCTGGTAAGCTGTGATTATCCATATTCACTTGCCTTTCCAATTTATAAGGTAGCAGTTTTCCCAAAACTGCTGACTCCAAGGGGCTCTAGCCAATTTTGAGAGCTCTCTTTACTGAAGGTATGGAAATTGAAAAAGTTTAAGTTGAGACCCTAACCATTTTAGCACCACTTTCATTAAATTGGGAGTAAACAACTCATCAGGGAAGGCAATAAGGTATCACCTGTAACTTGTATGAAAGGCAAAAACATTGCCATTGTTATTCTGGCCACTTTCTGCTCAGCAGCCAGTGTCCTGCTGCTGTGAGATCATGGAGAAAGGATTGAATCTAATTGAATTTCTTATCCGAAGACGTGTGTAAGCATGAGAGGAATCAAGAATACATAAGGAGGATAAGGTGGCAGGATTTACATTTGTATATTGGACTTTTTGGACTTCCTACTCTTAGGGTCACATGGATGCTTGATTACTCAGCGAATAGCCTAGGACATTCTATTTTTATTCAGGACCTGGTAGAGGAATATGCCACTTATATATAATTATACGGCTATGTTTTCAAGAAATGAGGATCAGGCATATACTACAACTAATTGGACACAGGCAGAAACCAGATTTCGCTGTTAGTTGAGACCAGGCTCTTGTTAAGGCAATGCTGGCTTAGTTATAGGGCGGCAATCTTACGGACCATTTAGGTGAAGTTTTAGAACCTCAGATGACATAAGTAAGTTTGCAAAATTAAAGGATCTGCAGATATTTTTATATGGATTGAAAAGCAAATAAAATTTTGAAAAACAATGAAACTCATGTAATTTATAATGGTGATATGGTTTGGATCTGTGTTCTCACTCAAATCTCATGTTAAATTTTAATCCCCAATGTTAGAGGTGGGGCCTGGAGTGATTGGATTATTGGATTGTGGGGGTAGATATTTCATCAATGGTTTAGCAACATCCCTCTTAGTACTGTTTTCATGTTAGTGAGTGAGTCCTTGGGAGATCTGATTATTTAAAGGTATACTGCACCTCCCCACTTACTCTCTCTTTTTCCTGCTCTGGCCATGTAAAGTGCTGGCTCCCTCTTCAACTTCTGCCAAGATTTAAGTTTCCTGAGGCACCCCCAAGAAACTGGGCAGATGTCAGCATCATGCTTCCTCTATAGCCTGCAGAACCGTGAAATAATTCTTTATAAATTACCCAGTCTCAGGTGTTTCTCAATAGCCATGCAAGAATGGACTAATACAGATGGACTCTGAAAAAAAACAAGATACATGCAGCTTCTGGAGAAGTTAAAAATTTTTACTTTAGAGATCAGCAATTTTTTCTCTTTTTAAGAATACAAAAATTAAAAATAACTATAGAAAACTCTAAAAAAACATGGAAAATAATAAAGAAGATAATTTAAATCTTAACATCCAAAGTTATATCTGTCCCTGCTTTTGTGTATATTATTACATATTTTCAGCATGTTTTTTTTTTTTCCTAATAATGAGACTTAAGCCAAGGCTATCAGAAAAGTGCTCTCTGTAGATTTAAACACTTAAGCCAAGGCATGAGTGGCATTTTGGTGTCAGAGATGAAGACAGTACCAGCAAAGAGAATGTGAGGTTGTGGGAGGTTTGAATGAGGGTTCAAAGTGAAGGTAGAACTTTGGAGCTTGATCGCCTTTGAGGCTATTTTCAGTTTAATTAACATTCTTACAATTTAGGAACAGGAAGAGCTCGTAGGTAAAAAAAAATGCCCTCATCTGGAATTTCGGAAAGCACATTCCATGAACAAGTAGTGCTACAAGGTGTTTATTAGAGTTCACTGAAAAACCCAGTTCCATGGTCAAGTAACTTTAGTAATGACTGGGTTGAATAAAACCAGATGAATTTCTTTACTGTAGAATTTCTCCCATCATTTATGTTAATATTCAATGCTAATCTCTGTGATAGGAAGTAGAGTGCTTCCTGTGTACCTGTTGAGGACTGTTTCTCAAATAATGACCATGAACGGTGACCACAGGAAGAGCTAGTATTGCCAAGTGTACACGTCAGGAAATTCAGCCCTGTATCCATTTGGAATGATTATTTGTTCATATTTCTAGAGATATAGGAGAGAGAAAGTTCAGACATCCTACAATGCAGGTCACAATACATAGCTGTGGCAGAGCCACCAAGATGTCCTTGTAGGGCATGAAACAGGGCACCTCCTGGGCTCTCTTTCAGGCCTCGACTTATTAAGAGAATTGTTTTGGTGAATAATCAGATGAGGGACTATTGCCCTGGAGAGACTTAGGGAAAGAAGGTTGTGAACCAAGAACAAGTGAAAGAGAGCCAGATAACTGAGGGCAAGTAGGCAGTGACTCAGTCCAGCACAGATTTGCCCATTGCAGGGAGGACACAGAGGAAGCTTCTAGGAAACTTGCTGCTCTTTGCAGTGGAAAGCATTTACAATGAAGGCTTCTTCCCTGGCTTTAAAGAGAGCATGTGTTAGGAAAATTGCTATCTAAACTGGGCTGTAATCATGCAATTCCCTGTTCAATAGATGACTGTTGTTTTAACTTTCACGGGTATTAGAATAACACAGTGGTACTCATGTGGGGAAGGCAAATTGTGCAGTCTATAGAGAGGTTAAATGAATAAAGTCAAAAATGTAGAAGCAATAAGGCAATGTGATTCAAGAGGGCCATGACTATTATTTTAAGAAAATGTATTGTCTGTAGAGATCTTCAAAGGGCTGAAAATGGTCCTGTTATTTCTATTCAGAAGAGAAACTTTATATCAATAGTACTCTTTATGGCAAAGAAATTGGCCAGTAGAAGAAAGGGTATAGACATTAAAGTAGGTTAGACTTGGGTTTTAAATTCCAACTCCATTGGTTCTCTTTTCCCTTGCATCCAAGCTAGGACCTGCTAAAGTCATAAAAAGCCATAAATAGTTACAAGGCCTCAAATCACTTTCGTCATGCTCTACCTTGATGCATGCCTTGGTTCTTCAGCAATATAACTTGGGCACTTTATTGTTCTCTCAGAGCCTCAATTTCTCCTCTGAAAAATTGGATTAGTGCTACTTAATTCATAGAGTTCAAAGGAGGTAAATTTTAAATGTACATAAAGTGTCTGGCAAGATTCTCAAGTATATAATAAGTGACAAAAAAAGCATTCACTGAGTGAGTTAGTGGCAGGCTAGGCACATTTTACCCTCCTTGGTAAATTATCATCATCAATGCTGACATTTTCTTTAAAACGCAGTAAGAGGCCTCAATTATCAGTCACTCATGTTCCAAAGAAAAGTTATTTAATCTGAGATGGCTGTATAACTTCAGGTAAGCTATTTAACATCTCTGTTCTTCTGTCATGTTTCTTTTGAAATAATTCCATCCATTCTTCATACAAAATCTATTTGGAGTTAGGAGCTCTGGAGAGGATGCTCAGCTCCCTGAGACTTTAGGCCAAGTTCCTTAACATTTCTGAGTCTGTTTCCTTGTGTATGAAGTGCCCATGATACTTGCCCAATCTATTTCACAGTAATGTAGTCAGGAGCAGTGGAGATGAAGTGTTTGGAAATCCTATATGAACTCTGTAAAGCAGGCGTTATTTCTAGGTTCACCTCAAAGTTGTTTCTCCAGCAGTGGAAGAAGACAGTTCACAGGTCTCTACTGCTGAGGTTCCATTAGGGTGCAAAGACTTTGCTTGGGAATTAAGAGATCATGGGTCTTATTCCAATTGTATCTTCCTGGCTACCTTAGACATTTATTTCATCTCTTTGTTCTCCATTTAATAAAAAAATGGTTCCCCATATGACAAAAGAAATTTAGGGAATAGAAGAAAAGGAGATTTAATTTCTACTTTCCATTCTAAAAATCAATGAATATTACAATCCCTCTTTCCTGTTGGCATTCTAAAAAATAGAGTCAACATTTGTAAGTCTAATTGATTCAGTTGTTCACAGAGAGTTACCTGCCAGAGGCATATAGTGTAGTTGGATAATCCTGCTGTATTTCTGTAAAATTACCTTTTTCTTTCAGAGGAAACAAAGGCACAGCTTGGTCTCTTTTTTTGTAAGAACTTTTTGTCTCGCATTCTTGTTGGTCAGATACCAGGTGCCAAGAACTAAGTGATCCCACAGGAATTTCACTTTGGCACTACTGAGGACAAAGGGGTCATTTAAAAATTTCACAACCATGGACAGGCTCAGCACCTAGTTTGAAGCATGGAGCCTGATTAATTGGGCTGTCATTTCCAACAATTTTGAGCTTTGGCCTTTTCATTTGCTAGAAGGAAAAAGAAAGCAACATTCCTACACTTAATGTTCACAACCTTGAGCCAACGGAATGTGGCAAAATCAAGCTATTTCTCAGCCATGAATTTCTTCTCCCTGTGATGCTTCACATCACTGGTTCTTTTCAGTTGTCAAATAGAGGTAGCATATAAAACTGAAACGTGAATGCAAGAAGCCACTCTCACCCACATGCTCCCAACACGAAACACACACAGTTTTTGTAGCTAGATGCACATACATGCAAGTATATACTCACTCACCATGTAGATACATCCTTGAGAAAAAGGGTTTTTCAAGTGTCTGAACATTGTTTGTTACTCTCTTTGGAGTTTTTTAGGGGACAGATTTTTTTCATTATGTATTATACTTGTCTTATTTCATAACCAACTACTAATAATGATATTATTTAAGACGGTGGTAATAACAGCTGCCATCAATCAAATGCTTATTATATGTGAGGCTCTGTGTTAAGTTCTTTTTTTTATTGCATTTTAGGTTTTGGGGTACATGTGAAGAACATGCAAGATTGTTGCATAGGTACATACATGGCAGTGTGATTTTCTGCCTTCCTCCCCTTCACCTATATCTGGCATTTCTCCCCATGCTATCTCTCCCCAACTCCCCACACCCCACTGTCCCTCCCCTATTTCCCCCCACAGAACCCAGGGTGTGATGCTCCCCTCCGTGTGTCCATGTGTTCTCATTGTTCAACACCCACCTATGAGTGAGAACATGTGGTGTTTGATTTTCTGTTCTTGTGTCAGTTTGCTGAGAATGATGGTTTCCGGGTTCATCCATGTCCCTACAAAGGACACAAACTCATCGTTTTTGATGGCTGCATAATATTCCATGGTGTATATGTGCCACATTTTCCCTGTTCAGTCTATCATTGATGGGCATTTGGGTTGGTTCCAGGTCTTTGCTATTGCAAACTGTGCTGCAATGAACATTTGTGTGCATGTGTCCTTATAGTAGAACGATTTATAATCCTTTGGCTATATACCCATGGGATTGCTGGGTCAAATGGAATTTCTATTTCTAGGTCCTTGAGGAATCACCACACTGTCTTCCACAATAGTTGAACTAATTTACACTCCCACCAACAGTGTAAAAGTGTTCCTATTTCCCCACATCCTCTCCAGCATCTGTTGTCTCCCAATGTTTTAATGATCGCCATTCTAACTGGCATGAGATGGTATCTCAATGTAGTTTTGATTTGCATTTCTCTAATGACCAGTGATGATGAGCATTTTTTCATATGTTTGTTGGCCTGTGTTAAGTTCTTTATGCATAACATCTCTCTCTCTGAATGGATATTAGATCAATATTGTTATTATTATTAAATATCATTGTTACTATGGACTTCCAGATGAAGAAACAGAAGAATGGGAAGATTTAGTCATCTGCCCAAGGACACAGAGGGCTTGAACTGCATCTCAAGTCAAAGTATTTCTGATCCCAAACCCTAAACTGTACACCTCCCTTCTCTACTGTTTCCTACACATATGCCCAAATTAAAAAACCCCAACAACCAAAATCTTTTTAAAGACTTTGAAGCCCTAATTGAACTGTAACTATTAAGCACCTCTGTGACTCTTGAATGGAGCCCCTTACTAGTTATTAAGCAAGAACTAGGTAGAATTAATCCTAATCTCAAAGCATAGAATTAACATTGTATTATAGTTTGAACAACATAAAATTCCTGATTGTTGACCATTTTCAACAACAGCAATGGCAATTTAATATGGATTTACATATTCAAAGTACTGTATGTTTGGCATAAACCAGGATATTTCAAACAGGAGCCAGGCAAGAAATATAAGCATCTGAAGCATTAGCTGTAAGGCCATCTGGATGGTGAAGAGCCGGAGAGGACAGGCTTTGTCAAAAGGCATTAATAGAAAATAAAAATAATAGTAAAAACAAAAAACAGTTTACTGTCAGAAAAAAAAAAAAACACATTGTCATTGCTAACCCCTGGTTTATAAAATAGACTCACTAGCAATTAGAAAAAAAAATATTAATTAAAGGCTACAGTTTTCATAAAGCTGCACAGAAATGTAGACTCTTCAAGTGAGCCTTTCAGAGACAGCAGAATTGAAACAGTTACAGTGGCATGACCACAGACCATTTATTTTAAAATATCTGGTCCTGCAACATTTTACCACAGTATAAACAAAGATTAATAATCTCAGAGTTTATAAAATAATATTTTTGGAAAATGTAATACCATTTACAACACAGTCTCATTAGATTGGGTTCTATACAATATGACAATAATTTAAAACAATATTTATCAAACACCTCTATGTGCCCAGTGCTGTGCCAGACATCTTGAGAAAAAAGATGCAAAAAAAAAAAAAAGTGCAACCCAAGGGTTCTTATTCTTCCCATACCAACAATTTGATTTTTAACTATCCCTGAGTTTTATTTTATATTCCTAGCTGATATTGATATCAAGAGAAAAAGTCTGAATTCATCCTGGTGGGGAATTGGCTCCTTCAGCCTTTTGTTAAGCTTCCATTCCTTTTCTGTCAAAGGGTGTCAGCCTTTCTACATGCAAGGGCCTGCCTGCCTAACTTGGACAGAGAGAGCTGGACTGCCCGTGTCCTCCCAGCCCTTCTCCCTGGGAGTTGGCTCTCAGCCTCACAATCATTCCTGGGAGGGGGAGGTGCAGCTCAAGCCAAATTAAGCCAATGCTAGGAGTGACAAGTAAATGAGTGCAAAGCTGCTCCGGCTCTGTCTGCCCTTTCAGAAAGTAATCAAGTCAAATTATCTATGAGAAGAAGTGAGGTTCAGGTCTGAGGGGGCCTGCAAATGAAAACCAGACTCAGACAGCGGCTGACTTGAGAAAGCCCAGAAGCTCTATTAAAGACAGAGAGAATGAGAGAGAGAGCGAGAGGGAGATATGTTTTTTTAACCAATCCCAGACTGTTTACTGTTAAGTATTTTGCTTTCTCCCTTGCTCATTTCTCCCTCTTTATTTTGTTTCCTTTTCTGGATCTTCTGAAACTAGGCTGAGGACTCCAGGGGTAAGCAGCAGAGCCCATATCTTTGTGGGAATGGGAATGGGAAAGGAATAAGGGAGCCCAAAGTGGGGCTCTGGCACAAATGTGTCTGGATTCTGGGGTGCCCTTCCAGCAGGAATGATGGGAGGTGGTCAGAACTGGCTTTGGTCTAAATCTTCTGAGTGCAGCTTTTGGTCCAAACTGCAGGTCATTTGTGAGCCCTGTAAAATGCATTTGGATCCTTTAGGCCACTGATTATTCATCAGGTAATTTTATCCTTGAGGGGACTTCCGGCTATCTCTGGAGACATTTTTGGTTTTTGGCTGTCATATTATTAAAAAGTGAGATTTGATACTGACATCTATGGAGTACAGAGCAGGCATGCCTCTAAACATCATTCTACACTGTACTGGACAGCTTCCCATAAAACAGAATTTTCTGGCTCAAAATGTCACTAGAGCTCAGATTGAGAAACCTGCTTGAGTAAGTGTTAAATAACAAAGGGTCTGGAAGTGAAGAAATGAGGGCTGAAGCACCTCCTCCAGCTGCCCCTAATCCCTTTCTTTACTGTGAGCTCAGCATGCCCCGGGCCCGCATTTGAAAATGGAGGCTGAAACTGCACAAGAACTGGCCTCTCCAGTGACGAGCTCTTCCCCTTGGAAATACAGCAGTAGCTCTGCAGTCACCTGGGCCCACTCGCAGGACTACACCTCTTGTTCTTCCCCAAGAACCATCACATTCTGTTTCCGACAGAGCCGTCTCCAAGAAGCACTCGCCCTGCTCGCCCTGGCAAGACTGCAGGCACACATCACATCACTACTTCATCCTCCTCTTTCCACAATTAAATGTGTGCCCAGGTGAAATCAGGAAGGGTGACTTTCAAGGGGGAAAGCCCCAGTATGATAATCTTTACTGGGCTGTGTGGATAAAAAGGGAAAAACCCAATTATTTTGCCATAAGGCTGTGAACCACTTGGCAAATGAGTCTCTCAAGCCCAAGCTTTGTTAATAGCCTGGAGATGGTCAACAGATTTCAGTGTCAATTGGCTTCAGACTCCATGTGCTCTTGTGAAGGGCTACCTACCATTTCTATTTCTAATAGAACAAATACAGTTCAGTTGGGCTAATTGTTTCTAAGTTCCAGAAGGATGAATAGAGGAAACTGTTTAACTCTGTCTCTCTGGAGCCCACTGAGGGTTTTTTATTTTTCAGAAATGAACTCAGGAAAAGAAGTGATTATTGAGCCCAGCTCCCAACAGGAAAGATCCACAGGCATTTTTGACAACATCAAGAGAGACCAGTGATCAAAGGTCACAGAGCTCTCCGTAAGAGAAGCAGTGGTCAATTATCTGTACTGGATCTGGTGGCTCCAGAAAAGGGACTTCTAACCCTCCTGTCCTTGGACCAACCTGGAAGGCACAGTGTCTCATGCTAGATTTTGTCCAAGAGCAACAGGAGCAAGAAAACACAGCTTCAATTTATATTTAAAAAAAGATAATATTTAGATACAAATTCTTATCATCTCTCTTCTGCTTTTTTTCCACTTCAGTTCTCTCTGTTTCTTTCTCTCTCTCTCTCTCACTACAAGAGCCCCAGTTTAAGGGGATTTTACTTTGCCTTGGCAAAAATACCATTTCACATTTCCAAAAGGTTTAAATGCCTGTAAAGAGGCTCAGAGGGTGGCTTGATCACTGACGGCCTCAAACTATGATTTTCGGATGCAGTGAATGGAACCCAATCAGAAGCGTGTGGATTATATTTTGCTTAAAATTCACACCACTTTAAATTAAAGGAAGAAGCATTAGATCAAAGAGATGCAAAATTTTGTTCAGCGTCAAGAAACCAGGGGCAAATTGTTCATCTCACTTGGTTTCAGGTTTTAGTCTTTAAAGTACATAGGATACACTAGTTAATCTTTTATGCCCTTCTGGTGCTAACGTTTTGTGGATTTTGAGCCAGAATTCATCCTGCTCATACATTGTGTCAGCCTTGCTTTTCTGGTGAGAGGGGTTCTCAACAAGTCAATAAGGTAGAGACCTGAAACTGGATTTGTGCAGCTTCCATCGGTCTTCACTCACCATGACAACAACAACAAAATGAAAACAAATAAAACTTTCAAACACACAAGCCATCTGGAATTTTAGCCATCATTTTGTTTTGTTTTCCTTTTTCAGCCAAAGTGGAAGGGGGCATCTACAATGAGGTGGTTCAAAAGAAGCTCTGCAAATTCGATGGATCATCAAGAAATCACATTGTTTTAAAAGTCTAAAGTATGCTTAGCTGAATGAAAAGTACACGGAGTTGGGGAATTTACACCACATATCATCCTGCGGCCTTTTGTTCAGTTAGCCTCTGCCTGCTTGTGAGGAATGGAGGCACGAGTGATTATAAACAGATGCAGGAAGAATAACGCTTTTCTGGGGCCTCTCCTTTGGCCTTAAGAGAAGGTGGAGCAGTTGGCACTCTGTCCATATGGCCTCTAATAACAAATACAGTCTCAAAAGAGAGCTAGAATAAGGGAAACAGCAGCAGCAAGTCTGATTGATCAGCTGCAATAACAAGATTTCCTTTATTTATTCAAGGAACATTTATTGAGTTCATATATGTGCCAAATAGCGTGCTAAATGCTGGGGATGCAACAGAGAATCCAGCGTAAGTGGTCCCTGCCCTTAAGGAGCTTAAAAAGAGGGAATTAAAAAACAAACCCTCAAGGGCGTAAGAAGACAGCTTTGTGCTAGGTGCATGATAGATCTGACTCATTTAATCCTGCCACCTAACTGCTGTTTTCTACAGTTGAATAAGCAGAGAGGTGAACTAATCAGTTCAGTTCCGTTTAGTTTATTCATTGACTTCATAATCCTTCAGATCCTTACTTCAAGATCCTTGCAGGTGTCATGTTCACTCACAAGGACTTAATGCTTTTGGGACTTAGTTTTCTCATCTCTATAGTAAGAAGACTGGAGATAATTATTTATAAGGTGTCTTCCAAATATAGTATTCTATTTCACCATGAGCAAATTCTAAGGACTCTTCTATATTTGAACTTCTTAACATGTTTTTCCTCTCTTGGAATCTGGCTCTTTTCTTTACTGGTTTTCCTTTTTATTTCTTTTCTTTCTTTCTTTCTTTCTTTTTTTTTTTCTTTTGAGATGGAGTCTCTCTCCAGGCTGGAGTGCAGTGGTGCAATCTTGGCTCACTGCAACCTCTGCCTCCCAGGTTCAAGCAGTTCTCCTGCCTTAGCCTCCCAAGTAGCTGGGAGAATGGGTGTTCACCACCATGTCCAGCTAATTTTTGTATTTTTAGTAGAGATGGGGTTTCGTTATGCTGGCCAGACTTGTCTCAAATTCCTGACCTCTGGTGATCCACCCACCTTGGCCTCCCAAAGTGCTGGGATTATAGGCATGAGTCACCTGGCCCCTTTTTATTTCTCTGAAAGATTTTCCTCCATCCCCCGTGATAATTCATTGTCTCTGGCACCTTGAAATACTGTTGGGCAAAACCTCATTCTTGATCTGTTCCTGTTCAACTCCAACTATCCTTCGGGATAATAACCAGTTCTGATATTTTCATTGCTTTGCCGTATGCTGATGGCCCCAAAGATATGGGTGCAGACATCATTTCCAGCTCAGGACTAATGTTCCCAACTTCCCCCAAGACATCCTCATGTGTGGGTGTATTGTTGGACAAGCATCTCACTCTTTTTAGGGTATATGATAGATTGGCACTGATGCATTTGGCATTCAGCACCACTTTAACTATTTTCTGGTAGGCTTTTCAATATTTCAGAGTCTGCGACTCATGTTTAGCATTTTCTTGTGTGTGAATCATGTTCTACTTAGAAGAACTCATACAATATTTGGGAAGTAAGAGTGAGATGGGGACAGCTTGCTAATGTTTTGGATGTTGCTGCTGGTAAGCCATGTTGTGAAGTGTTTCTTTTTTTCTTCTTCTTTTTTTCTTTTGCAGTAGCAGTGCAGTTAGCAGCATGAGTGTTGAAAGCATTTTGGCAGTTGGTGGCATCCTGAAACTTGTATCACAGCTACAGCTGAGTGTTCTTATTATTATTAAATTATACCTACAGAAAAGTACACACATCATGCATTTGCAACTTGATAAATTTCACAAACTGAGCATGTGAACACATCCTGTAACGATGTCCAGCTCAAGAAACAGAACATGAAGAAGAGTATCCCAGCCATCCCTCCCCCAGTTGCTACTGCTCTCATAGGAAAGGATAGCCACTATTCTGATGTCTATGAGTTCTGCCTGCTGTAGAACTTCATAAATGAAATCATATAGTATATATATTTTTTGTGTTTGACCTCTCTGCACTCAACATTATATTTGTGATATTTATTTATATAGCTGTGTGTAAAGATTATCATTGCTGTCTATATCTCATTTCAAAAATACACTACAATTTGTTTGTAAATTTTGCTGTTAATGAGTAATTGATAGTTTCTTGTTTGAAACCATTAAAAACGATGCTGCTCTGAACACACTGGGCCACATTTTTGGTAAACAACTATAGGCATTTTTGTTGGGTGTATACATAGGAATGAAATTTCTGGGTCATGAGAGTGCACATATTTAGACTAAGTGGATCCTGTTCAGGTTTCCAAAATGATCTACCAATTTACCCACCTCTGGCAATATATTTGAGTACTAGTTGTTCTAACCTTCAAGACTTGTTATTTTCCAGCATGTTCTATTGTAACTATTCTGATGGTACATAGTAAAATCTCATTGAGGTTTTAATGTCCATCTCCCTCATGACTAAGCTGAGCACCTCTTCATATATTTACTGGATATTTGGATACTCCCACTTAAGACATTCCTTTTCAGATTTACCTTTTTCTTACTGATTTGTAAGAGTTCTTTATATATTCTTAGTATGAGTCCTTTATTGGATAAATATATATTATCATACTCTTGTGTTTGGACCTTTCCATTTCATAATGGTGGATTTTGATAAAAAGAAGTTTATTAATTAAAATATAATTTACCAATTTCTTTTGAATTATAGTTAGCATGTCTGTGACCTATTTCAAATGTCTTTACCCTATCCATGATAAGACCTTCTTCTATGTTTTCTTCTAAAACTTTACTGTAATATTACTTATATTTAAAACTGCTGTCTATCTGGATTGATATTTCAGTATGGAGATGGGTAGGAATCAAGATATATGTTTGTTCATCTACCTGTCCAATTGACCCATCACAATTTATTGGAAAAATTATTCTTCCCCACTAAGATGAAGTGTCATATTTCTGAAAAATCAGGTGTGAAATATGTGTGAGTCAGTTTCCACACTTTCTATTCTGTTCCATTAGTCTATCTGTCTATTCGTGGACTAATACACTGTTATGATTCCTTCATAATAAGCCTTAATATTTTGTAGTAAGTTCTCCAGCTTATTTTTCATTATGGCCCTTTACATTTTCAAATATTTGCAGGTATCAGCTGGTCAATTTGCATACATACAGCCACATGCACACACAGCTGCTTATTTGCTTAGATTTTAATTGGGCTGACATTGAATATAGTTTGTGAAGGATTGGCATTTTTCCTGTATTGCACCTTCTGATCCATGAGCGTAATATACACTGTCATTTACTTAGGTCTTATTTATCTCAATACAGTTTTATTGTTTCCAGTGTAGATTTCCTTGCACTTCTTTGTTTAAGTTTATTCATGAAGGTTTGATAGTTTTAATGCTTATATAAATGATATCATTTCAAATTTTGTTTTTGTCTGTTGCCTATTTACAGAAATGTTTTTGTTTTGTTTTGATTTTGTACATTGACTTCGTATACAATTTTCTTGTTAAATGTGCATTTACTAATGCTAACACTATTTTTGCATTCTATTTGATTGTTCTTACATATGCAATCATTCTGTCTATAAAAAATAACCTTACTTCCTGTCTAGTAATTATGGCTTTTTCTTCTTCATTGCATTAACTTCTGATACAGTTTTGAATAAAAGTGATGTTAGCGTAAATCTGGTCTCATTATTGATTTTAGAAGGAAAACTTACAATTTTTCATTCTTAAATTGTGGAGTTTTAAAAATTCTCAGCCTAAGAAAGCCTTATCCCAAGTTTATGAAGAGTTTTTTCCTTAGGAATTGGTGTTAAATTTTTTCAAATGATTTTGCTGCATCTAATGTATTAAGATTATAATGCATTTTTTTTTCAATGTGGACAATTATATTAATTGATTTTCAAATGCCAAATCCTCTCACATTCCCAAAATAAATCTCAATTATTTGGACTGAATTATCCTTTTTCCTATATTGTTAGATTTGATTTGCTAAATATTTAGAGATTTTTCATCTGTGTCAATGAGAAAACTTGGTCTATAATTTTCTATTCTTGCTATGTCCTTGTCAAATTTTGGAATCAGGACTTATACAAGAAATTGGGAAATGTTTATGCTTTCTACTTTCTGGTAGACTGTGTGCGATTGGCATATTTCCAATTCACCAGTAAAGCTACCTATTTCTAGTTTTTCTTTGTGAGCTTTGTAAATTGCATTTTTAAAATAATTTGTTTATTTCGTCCAAATTGTCTAATTTATCAGTATGCAATTATTTATAAAATCCCCTAATTATGTTTTAATGTTTATAAGATCTGTAGTTCTATCCCCTTTTATTCCTGATGCTATAATCTGGGGACTCCCATCCATATTAGTCATACTTTTTCAAATAGAATAAATAGGATATAGATAGATAGAGAGGTGTTTGAGAGGGGATGCGCTCATCCATTCATGGAGGGTAAGAACTCCTGTGATAGATCTTCTGCAAGCTGGAGTCCCTGGACTGCTGGTAGCATGGCTCAGCCCAGGTCTGAGGGCTTCAGAACCTGGGAAGTTTAGGTGTAATTCTCAGGTCAAGGCCAAACGTCTGAGAACCTGGGGCCCTGTTGGCATATGTCTTAGAGTCCAAAGGCTGTGGACCTGAAGTCTGTCCAAGCACAGGTGAGAAAGAGTGTATCCCAGTTTTGGTAAATAGATTGACATACCTACCTTTGTTTTTTTCTGGACTCCCCACAGATTGGATGGTGCCTGCCCACATTGAGGGTGTATCTTCTTCACCTAGTTCACTTAGACTCACAGGCTAATCTCCTCTGGAAACACCCACAGAGACACAGTAAAAAATAATGCTTTATCAGGTGTTAGCTATTCCTTAATCAGTCAAGTTGACACTTAAAATTACCCTCCACTCACCCTTTCTTAACCATTTTGTATAATATTGGTCCTTGGGCATAAAGTTTTTTTTCTTCTGTTGTCCTTGTTAGGTTTTGTTGTCAAGATTTTGATAGCCATATAAAATAAGTTGGGGAGTAATCACTTTTTATTACTGCAAAGTTTATATGCAATAAAAATAGGTTAAAAAAACTATTTTGTAGAACTTGCTTGCAAAATCAGCTCAGCATGTGATTTTTATGGTAGGAAGGTATAAAGTTATGTACAAATTTTTACTTAAATAGAAATAGGCAATTTAGATATTTAATTTTTTTGTGTTAGTTTATTAAGTTATATTTTCGAATTTTTTCACATTTATTGGCACAAGGTTTTCATAATAATCATCTTACTATATTTTCAATGTCTATACTATTTGTAGTTATGTATCTTTTTCATTTTAATGATGATTATTTGTACTTGTTAGTTTTGTTTTGCTCAGTCTCACCACAAATTTGGTTAAACAGTTATAGTTATTTCATATAATCAACTTTTAGTTCTTTTGATCTTTATATTTGTGTAGTGTATTTCATTAATTTCTGCTTTTTTCCTTATTCCTTCTCTTTGCTTATGAACCTACCTCCTTTATATTTACCAAGGCTATTTTGCCACGAAGATATTTACTGTGATAGCAATAAAATTGCATCACCTTTATTTGATTGAAGTAGGCCTGCAAACATTGTGCCATATTTTTATTTTTGACCTTGAATACTTATGTTTTGAGGAATATCTTATGAGTATGTAGCAAGATTTTAAAAATCAAAAGTGATAACTTTTTTTTACTTGAAACACTGCATGTACATTTACTACAAGTATTTATAGATTAGCATATTTATATATAACATTTATTATGTATCCTGTTTTTGTTCCACCTTTTTATGTTTCTTTTCTCTTATTTATTGTCCTCTTTCATTAATTAGGCACTTTTTCCTCATCACATTTTTTCCTATACTACTTTGGAAATTATGCACTTTATTTATTATTGTTTAAGGGATACTTTAGCAGTGATAACATGCAAATAGCAGTAGCCTAACCCAGGTTAACCTTTTTTTAAATCTTTTTTATAATTTTATTGAGGTGTAATTCATGTATTACACAATTAGTCATTTAAAGAGTACAATTCAATGTTGTGTATCATACTCACTGGGTTATGCAGTCATTACCACAATCTGATTATCGAAACATTTTTGCTCCCCCTAAAGGAAACCACTTGCCCTCTAGCATTTATCTCCAACTCCCCAACATCCTCCCTGACCCTACGTAACCACTAATCTTCATGCTGTCATTACAAATCCTTAGCATGTTTACTTAGCATGTTTCATTGATATTGTAGACTATCAGTACTTGATTTTTATGGCACAGTGAGAGTCTATTACATGGACACTTCACATTTTACTTATCCATTTATTGGTTAATGGACATTTGTGTTGTTTCAACTCTTTGGCAATTGTGGTGGTTAATATTGAGTGTCAACTTGATAGGATTGAAGGATGTAAAGTATTGTTCCCAAATGAGTCTGTGAGGGTGTTGCCAAAGGAGTTTAACACTTAAGTCAGTGGACTGGGAGAGGCAGACCCACACTCGATCTGGATGGGTACCATCTGATCAGCTGCCAGCATGGCTAGAATAAAGCAAGTAGAAGATGGAAAGACAGACTTGCTGAGTCTTCCTGCCTTCATCCTTCTCCCATGCTGGATGCTTCCTGCCCTTGAACATCAGACTCCATATTCTTCAGCTTTTGGACTCTTGGACTTCCATCAGTGGTTTGCCAGGGGCCTTTGGGCTTTCTGCCACAGACTGAATACTGCACTGTTGGTATCCCTGCTTTTGAGGTTTTGGGACTCAGATGGGTTTCATTGCTCCTCAGTTGCAGATAGACTGTTGTGGGACTTCACCTTGTGATCATGTGAGTCAATACTGCTTTAAAAAGTCCCCTTCATATACACATATATATATGGTTCTGTTCCTCTAGAGAATGCTTACTAATACAGCTGTTGTTAATAATGTTGCTGTGAACATTCATGTAGAAGTATTTTTGTGGATGTATGCTTTCATAATTTTTTTGATATATGCCTAAGGGTGGGATTGCTATGGCTTTTGGTAACCATATGTTCAATATTTTGAGGAAATGCCTCAAACTATTTTCAAAAAAGACTGTACCATATAACATCCCACCAGCAGTGTATAAACATTCCAATTGCTTTAAACCCCTTGTCAATAATTATTGTTTGTTTTGTTTTGTTTTGTTTTTGATGGTAGTCATCCTAGTGGGTATAAATGTATCTCACCGAAGTTTTGATTTGCATTTTTTTAATGGCTAAAGATGTTGAGAATATTGTCATGTACTTACTGCTCACTTGTCTATCCACTTTTAATAAATGTCTTTTCAGATACTTTCCTCATTTTAAAATGTTGGTTATTTGTGTCTTTATTACTGAGTTATAATTTGTAATTTGTTATATATTTTGGATAAAAATCCTCTATCAAATACATGATTTGCAAATAGTTTCTTTCAAACTGTGCTTAGCTTAGTTTTATTCTCTTGATGGTATCATTTGTAGCACATTATTATAATTTTTATATCTCACAGTTTACTGATTTTTCCTTTCATCTCTTGTGCTTTTGGTGTCATATGCAAGAAATCCCTTCCTAATCAAAGACCACAGTGCTTTGTTTATACTTTTTCTGAGAGCTGCATAGCTTAGCTCCGTGTTTAAGTCTGTACTCAGTTTTGAGTTTTGTGTGCAGTGTGAGTCAGGGATCGAACATCACTCCTTAGCATACGGATAGCCAGCTGTCCGAGCAACAGTGGCTGAAAGGCTCTATTTTCTCCCTCATTGAAACGTGTCTTCAGCATTGTTTTAAAATCGGTTGACCAAAAATTCAAGGGTTTATTTCTAAACTCTCATTTCTATTGCATTGATTTATCCTCATGCCAGTACTACAATGTCTAGATTACTGTAGCTTTGTAGTAAATTTGGAAATTAAGAAGTGTGAGTCATACCATTTTGTTTTTTTGTTTTTGTTTTTTTTCCCAAGATTATTTGGCTATTCAAGTCCCTTGTATTTTTGTAATGCATTTTAAGATCATGTTATCTATTTATTCAAAAAACCAGCTGCGATTTTAATAGTGATTATGTTGAACCTAGAGATTAATTTGGGGATTATTTCCATACCAATAATATCAAGTCTTACAGTCCATAAATCTGAAATATGGTTACATTTCTTTCAACAACGTTGTATAGTATTCAGTATAGAAATCTTGCACCTATTTTGTTAAAATTATACCTATGTATTGTATTATTTAAAGATATAAATAATAATTTTTAAATAAAATTGTTTTCTTAATATTATGCTTAGAATTATCATTGTTAATTTATAAAATATTATGGTTTTTGTAAATTGATCCTTGACTCTGCAAACCTACTGAACTTTTTTTATTAGTTTAAATAGATTTTTAGTTGATTTTTTAGGATTTTCCATATATAGCATCATGTCATCTGCAAAAGAGTGGTTTTATTTTTTTTCCTCTAGAGTGCTGGCCTCTCCTTAATTTCATTGGTTAGCGTCTCCAGTAATATGTTTTAAAAGGTGGCGATAGCAGACATTTTTACCTTCCTCCTGCTCTTAGAGGGAAAGCAACCAATCTTTCACTAAAAAACATAATGGTAGCTGTGTTTTCTTATGAATGCCTGTCATTTGGTTGACAGTATTCTCTTTTATTTCTAGTTTGTTGAGAGGATTTTTGTTTTTGTTTTCCAAATCAGGAAAGAGATTGTATTTTGTCAAATAATGTACTTCTCTTTTTGAAACGATCATGTGCTTATTGTATTTTCTTTTATTAACTTGGTATATTACATTAATTGATTTGTGAATGTTAAACTAACCTTACACTAAGAAAAAGCCCACTCGTCATGGTGCATAATTCTTTTCATATGTTTCTGAATTTGGTTTGTTAGTATTTTGTTAATGATTTTTGTGTCTATAGTCATAAGAGACATTGGCCTGTAGTTTTCTTGTGATGTCTTTGTCTGGTTTTGGTATCAGAGTAATTGCGGCCTCAGAACGATTTCAGAATTGTCTCTTCCTGTTATAATATTTACAAAACTTTGTGAATAATTGGTATTAATTCTTCTTTGAATGGTTTACAAAATTCACCATGGAGGTCATTTTGACCTTAGATTTTCTTTGTAAGAAGCTTTTAAAATAATAATTTAATCTATTAAAGTTTTCTATTTATTCTTGAGTTAGTTTCTGTAATTTATGTCTACCTAGGAATTTTTCCATAATATCTTCATTTTCTAAATTTTTGGCAGATGTTCACAGTATTCCCTTGTAATTATTTTAGTTTTCATGAAGTCAGTAGTGACAGCTCCTCTTCCATTCTTGGTCCTAGTAAGTTGAGCCTTCTCTCTTTTTCTTGGCCAGCCTATCTAGCGGTCTGTAGATTTTGTTAATCTTTTCAAAAAATTAATTTTGGTTTTGTTGATTTTTCTTTATTGTTTTTCTACTTTCTTTTTTTATTTATTAACACTGTAGCCCAAATTATTTTCTGTCTTCTGTTCACCTTGTGCTTACTTGACTATTCTTTTTCTAGTTTCATAAAACAGAAGGCTGGGTTATTGACTTGATACATTTTATTTTTTAATACAGCCATTTCTTGCTATACTAGTAGTACATTGTATTTATTCCATAAAGTTTGGTATATTGTACTTTAATTTATCTAAAATGTTTTGACTTTTTAATGATTTATTCATTGGTTATAGAGAAATATGTGTTTCCACATACTTGTAAATATGCCAAGTTTTCTCTAATATTGATTTTTCATTTTATGTTATTATGGTTAGAGAATATACTTGGTATGAGTTCAATCTTTTTGAATTTGTGGAAGCTTGCTTTATGGAGTTACCTGTGTTCTATCCTGGAAACTGTTTCATGTGTGCTTGAGAATATATACTTTGCTGTCTCTAGGTAGGGTTCTCTAAATGTTTGTTAGGTCTATTTGTGTTTTAGTGCTATAGTATTGTTAAAGGTTCTGTTTCTTTGCAATTTTCTTACTAGTTGTTCTATCCATTATTGAAAGTGGAATATTGAACCTTACATTTTATATGTTATGGCCCCAACAACACAATTATATACATATTGTTCTATGCAGTTAGTTTTTAAATGACTCATACGAAGGAGAACAATGTGAAAAGAAAATTAAAAAAAAAAACAACTTCTTTTGTAATAGCTTAAAAAGAATAAAATACTTAGAAATAAACTCAACCAAAGCAAAAGACTTGAACACTCAAAAGTACAAAACATTGCTGAACAATTAAAGAAGAAATAAATGGAAAGACACTGCATTATAGATTAGAACAGTTAAGACTATTAAGCTGCTAATACTACACAGATATGGAAGAAAGTTTCATGACACGGAATTTGACAAGTATTTCTTGACGATGACACTAAAAGCACAGACAACCAACACAACAAAAATACATAAATTAGACTTTATCAAAATTAACAACTTTTGTGCACAAAATGGTACTATCAATATAGAGAAAGGCAACTCGGTGAAAGAGAAAATATTTGCAAGTCATATATTGGTTAAGGGGCTAATATTTGAATATGTAAAGAATTATTGCAACTTAATGACTATCTAATTTTAAAATGAGCAAAGAACTTGAATAGGCCTGGTGCAGTGGCTCATACCTGTAATCCCAGCTGAGGCTGAGGCAGGAAGATCACTTGAGGTCAGGAGTCAAGACCAGCCTGGCCAACATGGTGAAACCCCATCTCTACTAAAAATATACACACAAAAACAAATTAGCCCAGCATAGTGGCGGACACCTCAGCTACTCCGGAGGCTAAGGCAGGAGAATCACTTGAACTTAGGAGGCTGAGGTTGAAGTGAGCCAAGATCACGTCCAGCCTGGGTGACAGAGGGGGACTCTGTCTCAGAAAAACAAACAAACAAACAAACAAAAAACTTGAATGGTAATTTCCCTGAACAAGATATACAAATGGCCAAAAGCACACGAAAAGATACCTAATGTTACTATTAGAGAAATGCCAATCAAAGCCACAATAAATTGTCACTTCAAACTCATTAGAATGGCTAGTATGAAAACAGAAAATAACAAGTGTTGGTGAAGATGTGGAGAAGTTAAAACCTTGTGCATTGCTGAAGGGAAAGTAAAATGATACAGCCACCATAAAAGACAGTGTAACAGCTTCTTAAAGCATGAAGCATATAATTATCATATGATAAAATTCCACTCCTGAATATATACAAGAGGAATTGAAATTAGGGATTCCAAGAGGTATTTGTACATGAATGTTTATAGCAATAGTATTCATAATCACAAAAGATGGAAACAAGTTCATGTTCCTCAGTGGATGAATCAATGGACAAATTGTGGTATATACACAAAAGGGATTATTACTCATCCTAAAAAAGGAAAAATAATTATGATATTGCTACAATATAGATGAACCTGGAAGACATTATGCTAAGGGGAACAAGCTAGACACAAAAACACAGATGCTGTATGATTCTATTTACATGACGTACCTAGAATAACCAAGTTCATAGAGGAATAAAGTAGAATAGTGGTTACCTGGGCCTGGGAAATAGGGAAACAGGGAATTGATGTTCAAAGGACACAGAAATTAGTTTGAAATAATTAAAACGTTCTGGAGATGGATAGTGGTAATGGTTGCACAATGTGAATGTACTTAATTCCCCTGTGCATTTAAAAATTGTTAAAATAATACATTTTATGTTATGTGCATTTATAACAATTTTGAAAAGAAAGAAGTATGCCATTATACTGTATTTTGTAACTGCCTACATAATTACCTTTATTTGTGTCTTTCTTAAAATTTTTTAATTATACTTTAAGTTCTGGGGTACATGTGCAGATTGTACAGGATTGTTACATAGGTACACACATGCCATGGTGTTTTGCTACATCTATCCCTCTGTCATCTACATTAGATATTTATCCTAATATTATCCCTCCCCAATCCCCCCATCCCCTGCTATCCTTCCTCTAGCTCCCTAAACCCCCAACAGGCCCCCGTGCGTGATGTTCCCCTCCCTGTGTCCATTTGTTCTCATTGTTCAACAACCGCTTATGAGTGAGAACACGTGGTGTTTTGAATTGTTGTCTGGTTTATCTGCTTTCAGCCTGAAGAACATTCTTTTACAATTTTTTCTGCAAAGTAGTAAATTCTATGAGATTTTATCTGTGTGAGAATGCTTTTTTATTTAACCTTCATCTTTGAAAGATAGTTCTGCTATCTTTAAGCTTTTGACTGACAGGTATTGTCTTGTGTGTTTGTTTTCACTTTCAGCACTTTGAATATATCTTTTCATTGCTTTTTTTCTTTTTTTTTGACATTTATTTTAAGTTCAGGGGTACATGTGCACGTTTGTTACAGAGGTAAACTTGTGTCATAGGGGTTTGTTGTACAGATTATTTCATTACTCAGGTATTAAGCCTAGTACCCATTAGTTATTTTTCCTGATCATCTCTCCCTCCTCCCACCCTTCACCCTCCAATAGTTCCTAGTATGTGTTGCTCCCCTCTGTGTATCCATGTGTCTGCATCATTTAGCTCCCACTCATAGGTGAGAAAATGCGGTATTTGGTTTTCTGTTCCTGTGTCAGTTTGCTAAGGACAATGGCCTCCTGCTCAATCCATGTTCCTGCAAAGGACATTCTCTTGTTCTTTTTTATGTCTGCATGGTGTTCCGTGGTGTATATGTACCACATTTTATTTATCCAGTCTATCATTGATGGGCATTTAGGTTGATTCATATTTTTGCTATCGTATCACTGCTTTCTGACTTCAGTTGCTTTCAATGGGAACTCAGCTGTCAATCCTATGGGAGTTTTCTTGCAGGACAGGTCCTTTCACCTTGATGCTTTCAATATTTTCTTATTTCTTTCAACATTTTTACTATGATGTGTCTGTGTAAGAATCTCTTCACATTTATCCTGCTTGGACTCTGTATAACTTCTTAGATGTGAATATTAATTTTTAAATCAAATTTGAGATGTTTTCAGCCATTATTTCTTCAAATATTTTCCCTGGAACTTTGTTTATTGGTCTTCATATTTTTTTTCCTCTCCCTTCTTCAGATTACATAACATCACATTGATCTATCTTGCACTTTGCTGATTCTTCTGAGAATCCTTTCAGATTCTCCAATTTACTGTTGGCCTCTCTAGTGAATTTTTCATTTTGGTTGTTATGCTTGCAATGTCACTAACTTCATTTAAAAAAATAATTTCTATTTGATGAGATATTATTATCATACCTTCCTTCACTTTTATAAATCATGGTCCTCATTTGTTCTTTGGAAAAATTTATAATGGTTGCTTGGGTTCTTTGCCAGCTAAGTCCACCCTCTCAGCCACTTCTAAGGCATGGGTTGGGGTCAAATTTTTTTTTTCCTGTGTGTGGGTAATACTTTTCATTTTCTTGCATGTATTATAATTTGTGTGTGTGTATAAACTGGCTATTTTAGATAATCTTTTGTAGCAACTGTGAATACTGATTCTCCCTCTCCCTAAGGAGAGGTTGTTGTTTTATTGTCTATTGTTTTGTGACTTGGCTAAACTAATCTTACAATGTTCATTTCCCCCAGAGTGCACAGCCGTGGATGACCCTCCTCAGTGTTTTTTTCTCTTGGCTTTACTTTTAAGAAAGGTTTTATCTTTTTGTCTAGAGGTGTCCCCTGGGATAGTATAAGCCACTTATTTATCAAAGGTTCTGCTTCAATCTCCTTAGCCAGTAAGACTTTTATCCTACACCATTGGATATATGTGTGGCCTTGAGGCTGCTATTACAGTTTAGAGAGTTTACATTTTCTTGCCCCACATTTTCTCAGGGACTAGTGGCTTGAAGGTTTCTTTTCTGATTGCTCCTAGGGGACACATTTTTAAGCATGCACACAGTCTTATAGATCTCCAGGGATGATCAGGATTTTATTTTTATGCTTGGCTTCCTGTCAGCGAGTGTTTGGTCAGAGGCAGCGTTTAAGATCCATGTGCTAGTGAGGCCTCTGCCTTGTGTTGATGGGTCTGTGTGCAGCTTGAGAAATGCTTTCAAATTTGCCTTGCTCTGATTACTCCCTTATATGTGGAGCCTAGAGCTTGCACTCAGCCATTAAGACTCTAGCACTGACTGTGATTCTAGGAAGGAGCTTCCTGGCTGTCTCTATGAAATTTACAGCTCCTCTGCTGTTTTGCTTGTATTATGAAGCTCTCAGCCTTCTCTTAATTGACCTCTATGAATATTTCAATGGTTTGCAGCCATGCACTTAGTATGGAATTCTCCACACTCAGTTCCCAATAAAGTCTCTCCCTCCCCACCCTGCCAAACCTCTGCTGCCCAAACAGAACTCTTTCTCCACTACGCTGGAGCTGTGGGAAGGAACTCCTTTTCTTGGAAAGAAAATCCTCTTTCTTTGAATGGGCATCAGGGGTGGCGAGCAGACTCTTTTCTTTTCAGCTTTCTTCTCCTGGCATTAAGCTTCTATCCTACAAGCAAGCTGCAGGAGAAAGCAACTAGAACCTCGATATTCTTGGCTTTTTAAAAAATATTATAGTTTAAGTTCTAGGGTACATGTAGATCATGCAGGATTGTTACATAGGTGTACACATGCTATGGTGGTTTGCTGCATCCATCCCCCTGTCACCTACCTTAGGTATTGCTCCTAATGTTACTCCTCCCCAATCCCTCCACCTCCTGCTATCCCGCCTCTAGTCCCTCCCACCCCCAAACAGGCCCTGGTGTATGATATTTCCCTCTCTGTGTCCATGTGTTCTCATTGTTCAACAACCACTTATGAGTGAAAAGATGCAGTGTTTGTTTTTCTGTTCTTGTGTCAGTTTGCTGAGAATGATGGTTTCCAGCTTAATCCATGTCCCTGCAAAGGAAACGAACTCATCCATTTTTATGGCTGCATAATATTCTGTGGTGTATATCTGCCACATTTTCTTTATCCAGTCTAACATTGATGGGCATTTGGGTTGGTTCCAAGTCTTTGCTATTGTAAACAGTGTCACAATGAGCATACGTGTGCATGTATCTTTATAATAGAACCATGTATAATCCTTTGGGTATATATCCAGCAATGGGATTGCTGGATCAAATGGTATTTGTATTTCTAGATCCTTGAGGAATCGCCACACTGTCTTCCATAGTGGCTGAACTAATTTATACTCCCACCAACAGTGTAAAAGTGTTCTTGTTTCTCCACATCCTCTCCAGCATCTGTTGTCTCCAGATTTTTTAATGATCATCATTCTAACTGGCGTGAGATAGTATCTCAATGTAGTTTTGATGTGCATTTCTCTAATGACCCGTGACGATGAGCATCTTTTCAGATGTTTGCTGGCAGCATAAATGTCTTTTGAAAAATGTCTGTTCATATTCTTTGCCCACTTTCGAATGGGGTTGTTGTTTTTTTGTAAATTTGTTTAGGTTCTTTGTAGATTCTGGATACTAGCCCTTTGTCAGATGGGTAGATTGCAAAATTTTTCCCATTCTGTTAGTTGCCCATTCACTCTAGTGATTGTTTCTTTTGCTGTGCAGAAACTCTTAAGTTTAAGTAGATCCCATTTGTCTATTTTGGCTTTTGTTGCCATTTCTTATGGTGTTTTAGTCATGAAGTCCTTCCCTATGCCTATGATCTGATTGTTATTACCTAGGTTTTCTTCTAGGGTTTTTATAGTATTAGGTCTTATGTTTAAATCTTTAATCCATCTGGAGTTAATTTTAGTGTAAAGTGTAAGGAAAAGGTCCAGTTTCAGCTTTCTGCACATGGCTAGCCAGTTTTCCCAACACCATTTATTAAACAGGGAATCCTTTCCCCATTGCTTGTTTTTGTCAGGTTTGTCAAAGATCAGATGGTTGTAGATGTGTGGCATTTCTTCTGAGGCCTCTGTTCTGTTCCATTGGTCCATATCTCTGTTTTGGTAGCAGTACCATGCAGTTTTGATTACTGTAATCTTGTAGCATAGTTTGAAGTCAGGTATTGTGATACCTCCAGCTTTGTTTTTTTGCTTAGGATTGTCTTGGCTATACAGGCTCTTTTTTTTTTTTTTTTATCCTATATGAAGTTTAAGGTGTTTTTTTTTTTTTTTTTGCATTTTTGCGAATAAGGTCAATGGTAGCTCGATGAGGCTAGCATTGAATCTATAAATTACTTTGGGCAGTATGGCTATTTTCACAATATTGATTCTTCCTAACCATGAGCATGGAATGTTTTTCCATCTGTCTGTGTCCTCTCTTATTTCCTTGAGCAGTGGTTTGTAGCTCTCCTTGAAGAGGTCCTTTACCTCTTTTGCTAGTTGTATTCCTAGGTATTTTATTTTCTTTGTAGCAATTGTGAATGCGAGTTCATTCATGATTTGGCTCTCTGTCTGTTATTGGTGTATAGGAATGCTTGTGATTTCTGCACATTGATTTTGTATCCTGAAACTTTGCTGAAGTGGCTTATCAGCTTAAGGAGATTTTGGGCTGAGATGTGGGATCTTCTAAATATACAATCATGTTGTCTGCAAATAGAGACAATCTGACTTCCTCTTTTCCTAATTGAAACCCTTTATTTCTTTTTCTTGCCTGATTATTCTGACCAGAACTTCCAATAATATGTTGAATAAGAGTGACAAGAGAAGGCACCTTTGTCCAGTGCCAGTTTTCAAAGGGAATGCTTCCAGTTTTTGCCCATTCAGTATGATATTGGCTGTGGGTTTGTCATAAATAACTTATTATTTTGAGATACATTCCATCAATATCTAGTTTATTGAGAGTTTTTAGCATAAAGAGCAGTTGAATTTTGTTGAAGGCCTTCTCTGCATCTATTGAGATAATCATGTGGTTTTTGTCTTTGGGTCTTTTTATGTGATGGATTACATTTATAGATTTGCGTATGTTGAACAAGCCTTGCATCCCCGGATTAAGCCAACTTAATCGTGACAGATAAGGTTTTTGATGTGCTGTTGGATTTGGTTTGCCAGTATTTTATTGACAATTTTCACGTCAATGTTCCTTATGGATATTGGCCTGAAATTTTCTTTTTTAGTTGTTTCTCTGCCAGGTTTTGTATCAGTATGATGCTGGTCTCATAAAATGATTTAGGGGGGATTCCCTCTTTTTGTATTATTTGGAATAGTTTCTGAAGGAATGATACCAGCTTCCCTTTGTACGTCTGGTAGAATTCGGTTGTGAACCTATCTTGGCCAGGACTTCTTTTGGTTAGTAGCCTATTCATTGCTGCCTCAACTTCAGCTCTTGTTATTGATCTATTCAGGGATTCAAGTTCTTCCTGGTTTAGATTTGGGAGGGTGTAAGTGTCCAGGAATTTATCCATTTTTTCTAAATGTACTGGTTTATGTGCATAGAGGTGTTTGTAGTAATTTCTGATGGTAGTTTGTATTTCTGTGGAATTGTTGCTGATATCACCTTTATTGTCTTTTATTGCATCTATTCAATTCTTTATCTTCTCTTTTATTAGTCTGGCTAGTGGTCTATCTATTTTGTTGATCTTTTCAAAAAATCAGCTCCTGGATTCATTCAAGGCTTTTTGTGTCTCTGTCTCCGTCAGTTCTGCTCTGATCTTAGTTATTTCTTGACTTCTGCTAGCTTTTGCATTTGTTTGATCTGGCACCTCTAGTTATTTTAATTGTGATGATAGGGTGTTGATTTTAGATCTTTCCTTGCTTCTCATGTAGGCATTTATTGCTATAAATTTCCTTCTAGACACTGCTTTAAATGTGTCCCTGAGATTAGGGTAAGTTGTATCTTCACTCTCATTGGTTTCTAAGAACAACTTTATTTCTGCCTTTATTTCATTATTTATCCAGTAGTCATTCAGGAGCCAGTTGTTCAGTTTCCATGTAGTTTTGTAGTTTTGGGTGAGTTTCTTAATCCGAGTTCTAACTTGATTGTACTGTGGTCTGAGAGACTGGTTGTTATGATTTTAGTTCTTTTGCATTTGCTGAGGAGTGA